>VWZZ01002882.1:652729-708099 GCA_013399095.1 Psophia crepitans
AGGGGAGGGGGACGGGACGGGGCCAGAGCGAAACGCGCTGACAGAAACCGGGTGCTTTGTGTCCCCCTGGGGGTGTGGGCGCTGTTTTTGAGTGCCACTGGACAGGCCTCCCGTGCGCTGCGCTCCCAGGGGAAATAAGACAAGGAGAGGACTGGAAAGCTGCGCTTTGCCTCCCCCCCGAGCCAGAGCTGGAGCCGGGTTAAAGGAAACGTACTCCTCTGGGGCTGTCACGCCAGTGCTTCCCTCCATGACATTATCCCTGTTCTCTGTGAGAACAAGCAGAAACGTGATGCTCTGACCTCGTTCAGTTTACAAGAACTTTGTCAGGATGCAGTCGGTGAATCAGCATCTGGGAAAGATGAAGGCTGTGGCCCGTTCCTACGCTTCAGGGATGCTCTCCTCCTCCTCCTCCTTCACGCCCTGACGAGGAGCACAGCAATTTGCTCTTCCTTACCTGCAGCTTACCTTCCTGCCCCAACCCTGGGCCACGGCTAGTTCAGTTCACTGGTTTAAAGTCATCTGAAATAGCCTGATGCACCACAAGTAGCCTTGTCCTCCATCATCTTCTCCCTGCGCATATCTTTATCCACGTCCAGCTCCTCGCAACAAGTGTTGATGCCTGCCGGAAAGCAGGATCAGCCCCCGGACTTCAGCAGCTCCTGGAACAGGTTTCCTCCAAAGGTCAGAGTTTCATTAAATTGGCCTCAGCAATACAATTGAGAGGACAGCGGTCAGTTCTTCAGCATTTCCACAGAGATCTGCCTTTCTTCTAGCCACAGTGGTTGTCCTCATTACCTGATGTGGATGCGGGAACAGCAGGCGAGCCACCAAGGCTCTCATGCCCTTCTTAAAAGCAATTACATCAGGGAGTGTTAGCAATGTGCAGCATGTGATAAGACGTTATTATATAATGTGATTTATTCCCGTGGATTACCAATTATCTGTCCCCTTGTATTTCTCTTATGTTTCAAGCTTTTAGCCTGAATAGCAAATTGGTTAGTCATGACAAGTGGGGGCTTAGTCATAAAAGACAACCTTTTCGATGAATTAATCCTAATTTTTTCTCCATTATCAAGAGCTCATTTTGGAGCAAGATAGGCAAAAAACTCTGTTTTCCTCTTAGGGCAGGTATAATCTGCGATCAGTAAGAATGCACTGAAGAGCCATCTTTTCTTAGCGATTTTCCCACAAACAATATTGCATTGTCTGTATGCAGACAATACCGTATTGTCACCGAGCTGCTATTTTTACTACTTATTGCCAGATTAGTGGGTTAGGCTGCCCAGCAGGAACGTTAGTTTTCAGCCAGGTCCAGGAGTGATCAGAACCTCCTTGAGCTTGTGAGCTTCTGCCGGGCTGTTCTGGGTGCCTGATGGAAGCTGTGATTTACGGTTCGTTGGGAAACCGCTTCGCATTCAACATGAGCTATCAAGACCCAGAAATGCAGCCATACTCCGCTGCTGTGATCTGAAGCATTATCATTATTCATTTCTTTCTTTCCTGAAGCCAGGGCTTTTTTCAGATTACGTACTTACAAGAAACACCGCTACAGCTATATCCTGCTTGGCTTCATCGAGCTACAGCACAGCAGAATGCAATAGAATTTTCTGGCTATTGGTACCACAAAAGTAAGAGAAAGCGGACATTGATGTCATCTCATTTTCCTGTAACTGCAGGGCAAGTTCTCCAGCTGGATACCAAGCCCAGGGTTTAAATCACCCTGGCAGATTAGACATGGTCTGACTCCTAGTTCTGATTTTTTCCTGAAGACATTCTCAAGCTGTGCCAACCCCAGCTGGGACAGTTCACTGAACAGCCCGGGACATCAGAGAGCTCCAAAAGGAGTAACAAATCCCCTCCTCGAGGCAGAGGTGAAGGGGGACGGCTGTAAGAGGGCAACGAGATTCCATTCCTCTGTAGATGAGCCGCCAACATAGCCAAGCTGTCCAGGCTGCAGGAAAACCAAGGAAGTGGCATGTGAGGGAGGCTCCGAGCAGCAGAATGCGGGTTCTGATCAAGAGGTGGGCCCACAGAAAGCAGAGAACAGACACCTGAGCATTTCAGAGGGAAAACACAATTTCCCATCCTTTTTCCAAAAGAATATTGCTTCCTTTCATTGCTTCTGGGAGCCAGGCATGAGCTTTGGGGTTGGGAAAGAATAAAGGTTGAATTTCTGCCATCTTTAACAATTCAGCGCCACAGACAGACACCAGTACTGGCCAGGGGAGTAACTCACCAACGGGGAGAGTGGCTTTAACGCAGATTCCATTGATCTCGGTGTCTCAGCAAAGGTCATTGAAATGAAATTTGATATTATGCCTGCGTCATCAGAGCTGAGGTAGGTCTGTGGGTAAAGAGGTGGTAAGGATTTCTTGCAGGAGGTACCAAAAGGTTTGGGATCCCCAGGACAAAAAGCAATTTGAAACGTCAAGGACAGTTGATGTCCCACAGACACCAGGTGACACTGTTAGGAATGCAGCAGGGAAAGTGTTTAACAGGAATACAAATAAACAAATAAAGGAAGCCAAAGACTGGAGAACAGGCAACAAAACGAGCTAAAGAGTGCTGAGTGGTGAGCTAGGAGGAACCAAGATAGAGAACGACCTAACCTGCACACCCATGCATCACCAAAGGCAAGGAGCCATCTCTGTAATTCAGGAGAGACTGGGCTGCAAGACCATTTGTTCAGGCAAAGGAGAAATTTAACAGCCAAATCTATAGGGTCTGCATAACTGACAGCGAGTCACCCAAGACAATTATCCCAGAAGCAGCATTTCGTTTGACCGGACAGGTAACGATGGCTTTGGCAATCAGGGGCTCCTTTCTCACACTTCCACAGTCAGGTTTGGAAATAATAGTGCCAGTCTAAAGATACTCCATCAGAAAACGTTTGGGCTACGCTAGCAGGGGGTTTAAGGGCAGCCATGGCTTCTGATTTGCAAAACACTTCAATGTATGCTTACTTTGAAGTATATATCTGAAGTGTGTTAAGTGCACACATAAATCTCAATCTTCATATAAATTATTCACATTATGCATAGTCATATATATGGTGTTAAACCACCTAGAAAAAATGGGTTTGCTAAAAATAAATCAATCAATTTTTACCACTTTGTGTAAAAGAGAAAAATGTTTTAGTTGATTATTCAATACTCTAAGTATTTTTCCAAGTTACGATCCTTTCATTTGGATTACTCAATAAATAACCCAAATAAAAGGACTGTAACTTGGGGGGGAAAAATTGTCTTAACTATAGGAAGCTATAAAGCAATCAAAAATCCTCACACTCTGAATAAAGAACCCCAAACCCACTAAAAACACGCAACCTCGAAACACAAAGCTTCCACCCCTAATTCCATTGTGAGAGAGAACACGACCATTGTCAGACCACACCGCACCGCACCGTTAGGCATGAAGATCTGGAAAGAGTTAACTGGCATTACAGGCAAAGGATGCCATCTTCTGGTGTCACTTACACAGCTGTTGATTTAAAACCGCGATGACTAGTCTGGTCAGATCATCATCAGGAAGATGGGGGACGATGTTATTTTAAGCATCACTTTATCCCCAGGGCAGAGTTCAATGAAATAACACTAATTCGGGAAGAGTCGGCGAAGCATTGCCAGCCATGGTGGGAAAGCGAGCACCAGGCTGCCGTCAATCCACAGCTCACTGCCACCAGCCCGTCCGGCCCCGGAGGTGAAGTCGGGGCACACAGGGCTACACCGCAGCTTGCTAAAGCTGGGCCTTGCGTCTCTGTCAAAACCCAGTCTGAACCGCTACTGAGGTTCTGAAAGTGTAACTATTAATTGTGCCTCGCCTTGGCTAATTGATCATCTTCTGCCCCATTAACTTCTTTCCGCTATCCTTAGGAGAGTTCAACAGCTGACAGGCACCGTACTGGTTTATTTTTACAGACATTCCCGAGTGGATCAGATCTTGCCAGGATAGGATAGGTATGGTGCTGTGGTCAGACTTTTCGTTGTACCTGTCAGAACGCTGCAGAAGTGGTTGTGTACTCCTGTCAGACAAAAAGATTTAGGCTGATACATCTGTTCTGTTACAAATTCTCTCTTATCTGCTATAGTATAGCCTTAATTAATTGCCTCCCTCCTTCATTTGCCCCTTGCTCTCTAATTGATCTTTCTACATTATCCTCCCTGTATAATTATATTTGTATTAGAGTTAAATCAGTGTGTAACGAACTGGAGCCAGATTGGACTAAAGATTTTCCCATTCTTAGCCACAGAAACCAGCGTAACTTTATCAAAACCCCAGTGTAACTGGGGTACGGAAAAAGGGCTGTCCCGGCACACGGACAGGGCTCAGGACATCTCCCAGATTTTCTGCAGAGATTTTGGGCCACCGCATCTCCTCACGCCTGCAGATCCCTTCGCCCTGGGATCGGGGGGGCACACCGGGTTGCTCCACTTAATTTTTGCAGTTGGTACAGGGACCGCCACTTTGACCACTGCTACGCCTGGAGCAAGAACGGGAAGATGACGCTGAGATTCCGAGAAGACACAGCCCATGTTCAGGAAGCAGTTCAGTGCTTCACTGTTATTCCCTTTCAGTTTGCAGATTTCAGTCCTATTCCAACTGTGTTTTTTTTTTTCTTTAAACTGTAGTTACTGGGTGACAATACAGACTGTGATTAGATGAGGTTAAATTCATAGCAAAATGTGACTTGCATGGGTGCTCTAAATTCTTTGAGATTACACCATTAAAATAAACACAAAGTGCACAGAGATTGGGTTTTGAGATACACTAGGTGACTCAGAGACAAGCAAAGTCACTGAGAAAACCGGAAGCTTCACTTGCAACTCCCTTTTCCTCCTGGATAACAGAAACTCTTCAGAAACGAACATTCTGACATCAGGGAATGGCATTTTGGGTACTGACCACCACTGCAGCAGGACAAACCAACGTAGGGCCAAGCGAGAACCTCACATCACCTCGCTTCAGACAGTGCTGGTGGGTTCCTGAAAGTAGGACGCTGGTATTCCTAGGTTTTCCCTTACAGTCAGCACAGATGCAACTACCTTCAGGTAACAGAGATCATCTGAAAGCCTTCTGAAGTCACTCCTTTAAGAAGGCTCCGTACGCCCTAGCAGGAGGACAAGGCACACACAATTTAAGTCCTCGGTGAGCCAAGTGCTTGAAGGACAGGGTAACATGTAAGAATTGCAGCCTGCTTCAAACTCACATTCTTGGCCAGTGGATGTTCTTATCAAACAGAAATCAAATCAGGATTACACTCTCTCAGAAGCACATCTTTACGTTGTCCTTCTGGCCATTTAAGAAAAGCCTTGTAAGGAAACGATCCCCACCTACCCTGTCCCTACCATCTCCTAGCGCCAGCGTGCCCTGGCCTGAGGTAACGCTGCCTGTCCCCTAAAACTGCCCGCTCTTTCCCCAACAAATCCCCTCCCAAGCCGCTGCCAGCTTTAGGGAGCTCCCCAGTACAGGTAGTTCCACAGGCCACCGTACCGCTGCCTCCGTATTGACAGGTCTGGATGGCTTTCCAGGGAAACTCAGGGGACTCACAGACAGCAGCTGCCCCTGTCTAATGTTCTCCACATAATTAGCTGGTTAGATCAGAAGAAAAACAATTATCCACCACGTGCCTTTGTTCAAACATTAGCGCTTGGACCTGACAGCCCAGCTGGCACTGCCTGGGTCTGCTGCTGCACCGGGAACATTGCCCCCATGGACATGTCCGTTTTCTTCCTTCCCAGCTAGCAGTTTACTGTGGAGACAGGCTTTAATTTATGAAGGTTATTCTCCATCCTTTTAAGTCTGAATATTGCAAAAGCTAAAAGCAGAAGAAATAGGGAAGGGAGACTTGAAACTTTCTCTGAAGTCAAACCCAGGAAGTCTGTGGAGATGGCAATCCTGCACAAAGAGTGTTCAGTTAGCTGTAGCCTTCAGAGCTTTCCTGTTGGAAGGTGTGACTTCCACGAGGACATGCTCTTCTCAAGGTTGCTCCTGAACAATACTGGAAAGAGAGGAAGGCTGACCAGCTGCAAGCATGATGCCGAGCCCACTTCAGGATAAATCAGTCACCAGCTGAAATGTCTGAGGGTTCTGCTTCAAAAATCACACTTACTGTAATAAGGAAATAAGAAACATTCCTGTTCGTCTCTACAAAGGAGTTGGAGGTGGGAGAAAAGGGACTATCGGGGAAGGGAAAGAGTCTCAGAGTCAGAGCCTCGGGAAACAGCACAGGGCTGGGGTAACCGTGGTCTTGTTTGTAGGGAAGAACCAGGCAGTGTCTGTTGTGGAGGATTAGAGAAAAGGGGTGGCTCTAAGTACAGCAGGGTATTGTTTAGATGTTTGGAGAGGGGAGGAAGAGCCCTAGAGCAGTTAGAATCTGTTAGATGCCTACAATTAAACATACCAAAACTCTGCTCAATCCACAGATTAAACAAATTAGATAAAACTTATTACAGAAAGAATAACCTTCTGGAGTCTGGCATTCAGGGGAAGTCTGCACATTACATTTGAGGCCTGATATAAATTGCTATAGATAAGCTACGTCCAGGTGTCTTACCTGAACACCACTCCCTAATGCATAATAAACCAGAAATCGCTATTCAAACATTCCTGCAGGTACTCATGATGTTCAAGTAAGGGAATTAAAAAAGAGCGTGGTATCCTCAACACACCTTTAACACAGCACACACAACTGTCACTGCTACTCCCCACTCTATGCCAGTATCGGGAAACAGCAGAAGACCTGCTAACAATAGACTACGCTGTTATTCAGCACTCCCCTTTTCTGGCACTGGAGGCACGCTATTATTAATTGCTAGAAATTGCGAAGACAACTATTATAGTTCTACTTTACAGTAAAGCTACTAATCCTTTAAATGAAACTCACTCAACATGCGGCACGCTGACCGTCATAGCCTCTGGAGTTCATGACAGCCTTTTCTCCACCTCACACCTTTTCCAGACTCTATCAAAAGTTAGAAGCTCCACCGAAAGGTTGAAGCAGTTAGGTGTGGATTAGACTGTACCACGCCACCGATGCCCTGCAATCTGAGAGACATTTTCAATCCCATTTACCATGAAAGTGATCTACACTTGCAAGGAGAAGAGCCCATGCTCCAGAGCTCGGTAGCTGCCATTTGCTAAGTGTACAACTTCCTATCCGCAGAAGAAATAGCTTCGCAAGGGTCTTGGCGATATGTTAGAGAAGCAACTCTTATTTTTATGTACCAGGGAGAATAACTTCTTTTTTGGACAACAATTCTGCTTTCAAAAAAAAAAAAAATCCATTCATACTTCAGACTGCAGAGGTCACAGTCACTCCCAGAAATGAACCTGCTTCTACAGAAACCTTAGAGATATCTGAAACGATTACGCGCACGTAAAGGACATGCCGCGGAGCAGCCGTTCTGATGCAGGCACGGTGCCGAAGAGCCATGAGCTTGCACAGGTGCCCCCTCGTGCTGATCCCCCCAACCCCGCCATCGCACCTCGCCTGACCGAGGCAGTAACACCAAAGCGTCCCACGTTCCTCTGACTATTCTCAACAGAGACGATCCGTCGCCACCTCTCCTTGGGGACTGAACGGAAAATAAGGAATCAGTTAAGCAAAAAATAGTGCATTTTAGACACCCGAGTTTCGATAGCTCCCAGCATTTAAAGCTTTGCCAAATGTTTTTAACTGTCAGAGCTTTTAACTTACGGATCTAAGACAAAACACGTTTAAACACAACTTAAGATTAAAAATAGTTTTTTATATAAAAAGCTACAAGGGAGAAGACACTGGCTGCATGGCGTATGAGCAAATCATAGCTTGACTTTGGCAGGGCTGGACTAGACAACATCCTGAGGCTCCTTCTGACCTCAATCATTCCATTACTTCCAAGAAATAAAGAAACATTATCCAAGTTACTGGTGGAGAACCAAACAGCAGAAAGTCCACTTTGGGTGACTCAAATAATGCACCTGAAGTTTCTGTGGCAGCACAAGAAACTGTCTCTTCCTGATGATTCCCAGGTCTCAGAGCCCAGCTACCGGACCATCCCTCCCCTGCTGCACACTGCAGGCATAGGAACTACACACTGCGAATGCTTTGGTGAAAACCACCAACAGACCACCAATACCGGCTAAAATTGATCCTTGCATCGCTTGCACATTGTGAAATAAACACATATGCAACATGCCCATGTTTTGATATGTATTTTTATTTCCCTGCAGTTTTCACTTATCAAGAACAAGTAACAGGGAAAGTTGTCTGAACTAGTGCATAAACAAACATTCTGAAACACCACTACACGTATCTAATTTACAAGAACCGTATAAAAAAAGTCACTAAAACACTACACTACGAAGGTGTCCAACGCTTACAGTCAGACTTTTTCCAACCCGTTACTTGCCTTGTAGCCACAGGAAAACTCTCCAAAATTGAAAAGACAATCTTGCCACAACCCTCCCTCCCCCCCACCACCTGGGATGGCTCGATATCTAGACATCCAATAATTAATTATTGCAATGATATATAATGCAATACATACCTGGTAAAATATCCTTTATGTGGTGTGTTACAGTTTTAAAGCCGGTTAAAATATGCAGTCTTCAGATAAAATGTAATCAGTTGAAAATTTTCTCATATCTGCACAATTTTAGATGTGCTAGATGCATAATTTTCCTAGTCAGTTTTTTTTTCCTGTGTAATTATTTTTTATAAACTGGTATTATAAATAGAAATATACATTCAAAATATATGGAAAAGTGAGTTACTACATTAAATTTGCATGTATCGATCCATCCCTTTCCCCTGCACAGTAATAGAAAATACTATTTTGCCTTGAACTTCATATTTGACAGTGAAATGCCACTAAAGTATTTACCAAAAAGTCCATCTAGTCAAATTGTGAAACAAAATGAACCAAGTGAAAACTTTACATTTTCTTTAGAAAAAAATTACAAGAATTTTGTTTCCTAGCTATGAATCTTTAACTTTTTTTTCTTTTAGACACAAAGTTGGATTTATTTGTACAAGATACAAAATGTAAACATGGCAAAATAAATAGTTAAAACAAGTGATGCAGGATCCCATTTCATGCTCATGATCCCATTAAAGAATTATTTTTTAATCCATTCAGTTGCAAATTCAAGTGCAAAAGCATGATGATGAATATCTACTATTCAAGTAACAGAAATAATATTGATGATACAAATAAACTATTTTACAAGGTAGTGATTTTCCCAATTTTACAAAATTTACATTATATATCGACTTAATACACGATATAATGATAGTCCATTTAGGTCCATTTTAGTTCTCTGTGATCCACAGAGCGCTGTATTTTGCATTCAGTTGGAATATAAATGACTACACCATTAGCACAGGTTGAGACACTGGTTTGAGGTTATGTCACTTCCATTGCTACTGTTGTCTCTGCTATGCCGTTCAAACCCAGTCGTTCTGGTTCATGGTTCTCTCTGCAATGAAAGAGCCGATTGTTATAGGCAGAACATGAGCACTTCCTTACACAGCCTTAGTTATTTCTACATGTTTTTACATAGCTGTTACTGGATTGGAGAGAAACCACACACAAGAGAAACACATGATTTAAAACTAAATACAGGCACTTAAGAACTGCTTTTACTCCACTGACAGTGCAGGCCCTTCCACAAGATTATTGCATTTAACTGCAAATTACCAGCCTCAGTTATGGCGAGGAGTACTAAAGTCTCTGGAAGGAGCAAAGTCAAGATGCTCCATCATGCCTCAGCATCAATTACCCATTATTCTGTTAGTGAGCAAAGCATTGCTCCAACTGTTTTCCCTCCACCCAACTCTGCTTTTAGAAATCTTAAATGTTTTTCTAATTCTCTGCAGAGAAGCCCAAGACCCACTCAGCTAAGGTGGTACTTAAGGCACTTGCTGACATGACTTCAAATACCCCTCTCACTTGAGGGAAAAAAGAACTAACTGCACTGATGATATACATTAATGCTTTAAGGCATGACTGCTAATTTAAAAATACCTTTTCCTCAACCTATCCAGTGATTAAATCGTACACGCAGTTTTCCACCTCAAAAAGCTCTGAACCTCTCCAGAAGCATTATGAAACAATCCCGAAGCCACATTTGCCGATACCTGTTTTTTACTTTTCTAATTCATAAACAAGTGTTACTCTTTGTTTTTTTAAAACATCATACAATCCAGCAGAGACTTGAAGCAATGCCCAAATACTGTCATTTTCAGAAAACTTAGTGAACTGCAAGCTCCTGCCACTCCTGTGAAAACACCTAAGCATCCTGAAATAATACTGCTGCTGCTCCACGAGAATAAATATCTATACGCAAGATGCAGGCTGGCACACGTCTGGTTTATATTTTACACAAATACGTAACGCATGTATCCATATGTGTATATGGAACAGTTATGTGCCAGCCTGCAACTTACAGTATGAGGGCACAAAGTTACAGAGAGAACACGTGGAGAGTTTGATAGAATCTACCTGCAAGTGCTGCATGAGAAAGGACAAATGAAGATGGTTAAAATGAAGCCATTTTAAGCACAGCAGAAGTTTACCAAAATTACTGGCGCCTAAAAATTAGGACAAATTATTTGGAGGGTCAATCTGCAACATCAGTTCTTGTGGTTTGTCACGGCCAGGCTGAAGATGCCAGCCGCTGGCTGTTTCTGTGAGGCTGAAGCCCTGCTGAGAAGCCTCTCAGAAGTGAAAACAGTTCTACTAGTGCTCTAGCGCAGAGTTGGGCACAGCTACGTTACACAAATGCAACTTCGAACTGCTCCAACCTGCCGAAGGCTTACCTTGCTATACTGCTGATGGCACTGCTAGGAGTTACCTTTGGCACTCTGTCCATACTGGCAGCAACTGTGGCAAGTTTTAAGGCTGTTGGCGATGGTGCTGAAGTCCTTGTATTGATATGCACATTGACTGGAGAAACAACACTGACATTGTTGAGGTGCACTGCGTTTGTCAGGCAAGAATTGTTCATGGGAAGCGTCTGAGGGCTGCTTGTGCACAATGCGGGAATTAAGTGGTTTGTGGTGGTGTGGCCAACTGTCCTTACGAGCTGTACAGTTGAAATCCCTGGGCTGGATGATAAAGCCATGTTGGTGGAGTACAAAGTTCTAGAGGTTCCTGTTACAAAATAAATGTTGTTAATTAAAGATACGCCATTCCTTAGATTCAAAGCCAAAGATTAATCTCAAGCGGAATGCTTGAAGTATATATATAATCACTGGAACTGTGTGAGAACCGTTTTTTTTTTTTTTAAAGATTCAAAAATGTAGAATTTTAGAAATATTTCTAGTTAACCTTACAAATATTTTTTCTCTTCCATTCACAGGAACATCAGAAAGTGAAAAAAGTTACTGAATGACAAAGAACTTTTATACTGCCCAAAACATACACCTCATTTTAGGCAACGCTGCCCATAAAAGTAGACTGAACGGGGAATGCCTTAGCTAGGCAACCTCAGGGACCAACTGTGAAGCCAAATTCTGAAGCTCTGAATCCCTTCCTCGCCTCCTACCTTGTTTTGCTGGCAATGCAAAGAGGTTCTGGGGACCCATCTCCCTCAAGGCAGCAAAACTAGGGGTCTAAGGCTAGAGCACACAGAAACTCCTTTCAGAGCATGCTGCAGTGCACTGCTCACACTCCAGAAGTGCGAGAAACTTGTTTTCAGGGTGTGTATTCAAACCAGGGGTTCTCAGGTTTCATCTTGGTATCCCAGCAATTCACTGTTCTGATCGTTATCACAGGGGAACTACACGTTTCCCCCTCCAGATTCTTATTCCTGCAGAAACCTGCTTTCAGCTAACATTTCCTAAATTACGAGTCTTTATCCTGAAGAGGAATAGCTATTTCACACCACTGCCACTTACAGCTTTAGAACAGTAACAGAAGTCTAGTTTCACACACGTATTTGCAACGGTTTTCATCAATCTTAAAGCTGTGTAGCATGTGCCTGATCCTACACACCTCCAAACATTACCCTCCCAGGTAAGATCTTTGAGAATTACACATAGATGCTGTCATCTTTCCTGGAACCATTCCAGTATATTGATTTTATTCGGCTGCGGTCTTTTTCTCCCCTCTATTCATTTCATATTATCATTAACCCAGCCTGGCAGAAGGTCTATAAAACTAATCACATCATTAGCTGTTAAAACAACAAATTACTCTAAAAGCCTTTTATTTGTTATGGCAGTCAAACGCCAAGTAACATTCATCCCTCGGCAACGTGGCTACTGCACCAGCACCACTGGTGTTACTGCCTTCTGGTAACTGAAGCCCAGAAGGGGGGAAGGTAGCGAATGCCAGAGCCTACACTTCCGCCTGAATTTGGGAGGAACCCTAAATGCAACGAAATCTGAAACCTACAGTAACGTCAGAAGAACTGCTAAGAGCAGTTAGTAGGTTGTCTGAGTGCGCAAGTGGGATAATGACCAAATAAAGTAGCAGCTTCCTATTTCCTTCTCGAAGTACTTAATATTTTAAGCAATTAATTTTTTAATTACACATTCACATTGTTTTTAAAAGGCCATCATATTCACTTCTGATCATGAGATTATTAAAAGACAAAACCCTACAAAAGAAAAAAGAACCAACGCTCTTCCAATGTAAAAGAGTGTTTGGTACTTTTATTGCCATACTAACAACGCGCCATTGCACACAAGTAGTTTAAAATACTGTTCTTTAAAACATCACAATTCATGCATTTGATTGTTTTTGTTTATTAAGTAGTATTTTAGAAATAAGAGATAAGATCAGTTGACATATTCTCACTAGACCATGAGTTTTAAGAAATCATCACCTGAAGGCTGCACAACACCATTGATATTGTTGTGGCTGGTGTTTTGTTCCTTCGCTACCTCACTGCGACCAGGAGCAGGTGCACTAACCACTGCAGATGCAGCAAAGTGGGCGCTGGCTGAATCAAGTGTTTTTGACATACAGTCAGAGGTGCTGGAGCCCTGTGGGGGTTAAAAAAAATTTTCTTTGTAATTATCCAAGTACAAAATGAAATCTTGTGTTCAGATTGCTTAATGCACAGTTACCAGCAAATAAATCAATAAGTCTTTTAAATGTAATCTAACGCACCATAAAATTAAAAGATTTCCATATCACAAGTCTGAAAAGTTGGAAATTAGTGTCCAAATGAGTAAGTCCTGCCCAACTCATCCAGTCAGTGGCAAACATAGTTCTTAACACGACAGATTTCTCCAGGCTGAACAAATTACGAAAGAAGGCTCCGGGAAGCCCTTGGAGCCCCTCCCAGTGCCTGCAGGGGCTGCAGGAAAGCTGGAGAGGGGCTGGTTGCAGGGCAGGGGGGGCCAGGCCAAGGGGAAGGGCCTGAAGCTGCAGGAGGGGAGCTGGAGCTGAGCTGAGAGGCAGCAATCCTTCCCTGGGAGGGTGCTGAGGCCCTGGCACAGGGTGCCCCGAGAAGCTGTGGCTGCCCCTGGCTCCCTGGCAGTGCCCAAGGCCAGGTTGGATGGGGCTTTGGGCAGCCTGGGCTGGTGGGGGGTGTCCCTGCCCATGGCAGGGAGTGGCACTGGGTGGGCTCTGAGGTCCCTTCCAACCCAATCCATGCTCTGGTTCTACGTGTTTGAAAAGTTTCCTCTAAGAAAATTACTACGCCTTAAGTTTCCTTCTCTCTTCTGTCTCCAGGCAGCAAAACCACCGCAACGGCAAGTCTAAAGAATCTTCACTATTTATGGTACATTCATTCGCATGGAGTAACTTGTACCATAGCAGAAGTGCCCAGCGCATTCTGGAAGTACACATCTTCTATAAGCCCAGTTTCTCTGAAAGAACGGTTAGTACTGGCCAGACACCCTGAAATGGCTGAGGTATAATCCTGTAATTTCAGTTTATATTAACTAAGGAAATGACTTTCCATAGACAGAGTGTTTTAAAAACAAGAAATTCATTCTTTTTGTTTAAATATTCTGGCACCATGTCTTTACACTTACAAAAAAATGCAACCAGTAACTGCCAACAGAGAATCCCTGATTAATCACAGTAGAAAACACTTTGAGGAGAAGGGACAAGCCACACTGTCAATTAGATATAGTATGCTCAAAGTAAAATAAGTTTTCCCAGTAACTGAGAACAGCTTTTATATCTTGTTAGTAAGAAGCTAACAGAAAACTAAGCTTGACAGGGAAACATAAACCCCTCCCTTGCAAGGCATTACAGCGGAAAAGTATGATTCTTTTAAAACACAGAACTAGTAACACTGGGGATGGGGAAGGAAGCAAATTAAACATACAAACCTACCTTTTTCCTCTCAAAAGCTACCAATTCTTAGTACTCACTGAACATCTCTCCATACTAGAGTACATTACCTCATAAAGTAGTTTTAATAGAGAAGTCCCTTTGGAGCACTTCTACAAAGGAGGATAAAACCAGTGGAACTCCAAATGGAAAAAAGGAAAGCAAGGTATTTGCACCAGTCACAGCACACTGGCACTACACAGCAAATTGGAAAAGCATCTTGACCAACAGCCATTCTACATTCGTTCTAAAATTCACCATATTTACTGAGGAGTTATATTTAGCTTATAAGAGAGATGAAAAACCACAGTTAAGCAAAACGGAAGATATCAGCACGTGACATTTAGGGCGCATTACCTGTGCTTTCAGATGTGTCTGTTGTGAGGAATGCTGAGATTGCTGTTTCTGCTGAAGCTGAGCAAGCTGTTGCCTCTGCATTTGAACTAACTGCTGTTGATGTGTCTGAAATTGTTCCTCCGTGATACCCCCTGTTACTACAGACAAGAAAGTGAAGCTAGAGTTAAATAGGCCTGCACAAAACAAATACATCTGAAATGCAAGAGTGCATCTGTCTTGAATAACAACTGGTTGAAGACAACATACATTGTGTCAGACACTTGCAAAGATATTCATATGTTCTTACGTAAAGGAGAGGTCAAGCTAAAGTTGTTTGTTCTGTTCTTTTAGCATTGAATCAATTTATAACAAAAGGATTCATAGCTTTCAGTGCTTTTAAGCAGCTTCTATCTTTGGTGGTTTTCTCTCCAGTAGCTTTAAGCAAAAGCTTAAAGAATTTTCTTTCCTGGTTTTCAGAAAACAGGCATGTCCTACAAATCACTGCTGAGGAGGAAGTACGCTGGGCTGAGCTGGGCATCTTCTCTCCCAGTAAACACTATCAGTTTATTCCTGTACAACTTTCCCTCCTACAGTACCCTGCTACTGTCCTTATCTCCCACACCAGAGTGGACTCTGTAAAGGAAGCGCATGCCTGACATTCGAGAACACCTACTCCAACAGCTCAACCAGAATTCATATATTTAAATAGTTTGTATACAGTTTCATACCAACCCCCACTTGAAAGGATTACAAACTACTATACAGTGACAAAGCAAATCATATCTATAATTTAGTAAATGTTTGCAAATATCACAAAGCACTATTTGGCAAATCCAGCTTCACCTCCCTATTACACCTTCAGAAATGCTTACGTTTCACCTGAACAAGATTTTCTCCACCAAATTTTTTTTCTTTAATTGAATACAAATTTAAGAGTGTCATAATACATTTGTTTATTGATGAGAACCAGGTTAATGCAACCCCAGTAGTATCATACTCTGAACAGGTGAGGGGAACAGTGAAGTCAGAAAAGCTGTTCTCAATATTCTCCCCCTGAAGAACTGCACACTTGATAACATGAAACATCTGACAGTATTTTCAATTTAAAACCTGAATTTTGTGCAGTTGCTGCTAACCTGAGAACTACGTTCTCCTAGGAGGAAGGAAAAGAGAACTCACTTTTCAAAGATTCTCATTAGCTACATCTCAGCAGTTTATCCTGAACTGTATTTTTCAAAGACTGAAGCTGTCATTTTTCTCAAACACCTGGATTCTGCAGAAATATCTTCTTATCAGTGGAAACAGAGCTAACATTAAAACATGAAGTGATCTATCTTTCCGGGTCTATCTCACAGTTGTCCTCAAATTCTCTCCTGAGTAAATACCAAAATTAAGACACTGACCATTTAGAAATCTGTACTGAAACTTCTTCTCTACTGCCAAGTTATTAGAACAGGCTTCAACCACATTACAGGGGCACTTAAAAAAATCCAATAACTTACACAGTTACTCCTATTAGATTCTAGGGATTTTATTATCATTTCCAACATAGTTTAAAATCAAATTTATTTCACATTTAGCTGTACTTTGTTCCTCTTGAAGGTTCTTACCTATTAACTAAGTTCAGACAGCTAAACCTGTTAAATTCCTTCACAACACCCTCCCAAAACATGTTGCATTACTAAAGGCAATGGAGGCAAGAACAGCACTACGGAACATTACATATACTTGTATTTCCATTTTTAAATTCTGAGATAACAAATTCCAGGACATGCCTTTTTTTTTTTTTTTTAAAGTGTTTTACAACAAGCTTGTACAGCACAAAAGTAAATTACATTGAGCTGTAATTAGCTGTTAGTTGCCTGCAGTACAGGGATATTCATCTCAGCTCACACTTGCATTCTTCTATGGACTGTAAAGACATAACACAGAAAGCAGTCTCTCCATCACAGGATCATCTAATTCAGCCCACATATCTATCCTGTGTTTTCAATCTCCCTTCCTTCTCAGTTTGACACTGACCACGAAGTTGTGAAACACTATTACAAGGTACAGGGGGTACAGGGAAGATTACCCTAGTAATGTAAAAATCTCTTACTCTGCCCCTACATGTTCAAATCCCACTCTGTTCACTACCTACCACCAGATCTTTATTCAGTGGTCCGGCTGAACTCAGCTGTTAGCCTTGTTGTAAAACAGCAGATGGTCGTTAGCACACTTAATATCAACTGCTGCTTCCAAATCAAACAACTGGAGGGTCCCAGAGAAAAAAAATAGCAAACCTCTATGACATACCAAGGTGGCCTTCAAGGTCATAGTTAATAGTCAGCTATACCTCTTACAAAAGGTTCTATTTACTAGACTTGTAGCTTCCACTGCTGAGTATCAGGATTTTCTATTTTACGATAGCCTGACTGTATTGAAATACTAGAACAGGGCAGGGTAAAAAGTCTTCAAAGCTCCTCTCCTCCTTGACAGCTTTGCTTTGGATTATTATGTTGCATCTCTTAGGATATGAAGGCTTTAATCAAAGATCATCTTTCAGGCTGCCCCAAAAGTGGTTTTTCATTAATCTAATTACTTCCACTTGGTATTTAACTCTGGAAAAAAAGTACCTCTAAAACATAAAAGCTTGCTCCATAAGCAAAACTCTTAACCTGAGAACGCTACCATCTGCAGTGGTCTTGTGCCCCTAGGTGCACAGTAACTAAACAGGTAACTATCTGAGCGGGTCCCTGGAGCCGGCCGCCAAAGCAGGCTGGAAGCCAAATGCCACATACTGACTGCACTGCAAACTGCTCGAGATTTTGCCTAAAGCCATCTTCTTACTTCAGTCCCAAAAATGAGCCGAGCTGCAATCTAGGAATTCAGCAAGCAGGCTAAACATTACTTAGCTGTCGGAAGTAGTACCACCTACGAAGTCCTGGTAACTTCCTTCCTCCACCATCTCTCCTGGAGATCAGTTGTACCTCCAGCTCATTGGTTTATCTCACTTTAGATTAAACAGAATTCTTCTGGAGGTGTCTCTGGCAAAGAGACCAACTTACTTTTCCAGATACTGTGGAAACAGTAGAAGTTGTTTACACAACTGATCAAAGGGATCAGATTGGTTCAGTGACCTTGTCTCAAAGTTCCTCAAACTTGCAGTTTTTATAAGATGAGCAAGAGAGTAATTGAGCTTGAAACAGTGGTTCTTTATTCATACACTGATTGGGCACTTTCATGAAAAGACTACTCACACACTTCTAAAGTCTTTCTTTCTGTTTGTACAATGCCAGAGAGTAAGAATTCCTTTATGAATACAAATGAAAAATATAACACAGGTAACTTTAGATACTCTTATGGACCAAAAACCAAAGCAAGCAATTCCAAGTCTTCTCTAAACTAAATGAAAAAAAACAAATCCAATCAGTTTAACTACTGTGACTGTTTCCTCTAGAGGCAACTTCATGCATATGACAAGCATGCTACAAAATCATCTGATTTCAACAATCACGTCCCAAACAGAATTACTTTAATGAACGCAGTGACAGTACCTATGCCCATGTAATGCACAACCAGACTTTGACCAGCCCTTTTAAAATTTACTTACTATTTACTAATGAGAAAAATCTAACAGCCGTGCCTCTTGCTGGCTCAGTTCTTAGGTGAAGGATTCTGGTATCTATTGCATCTGATCTTTTACCAGAATTACAGGATCTATTTTGTAATTTAAATCTGGAAAAAAAAAGGTCTTCCATGACCATAAATTTCCCTGCATAAGGTACTTGAACTACTGAGTTATCTCTATTCTAATCTAAATGTATTCTTCAGATGATTTCTAAAAATTATGTAACTATTCCTCTACAAAGCGTATTAGATCCATCAGATTTGTTTTTATGCATTTTTATATGACTCTATAGTCTCTCCCGTTATTAAAGTGCATCTTTCTCTACCCTTTCCTTCAGTTCTCTTTCCCTAAGAGCGCAAATCCCAAAGTACACAAGCACTAGCCCACAAATATACATATCAGGTCTGCCATTAACTTGACAAGTAGCACTAACAATTTGGGGGTTTTATTGTTGCTGATGGTATTAGCTGCATCAGGAAGGGCTGACACTTTTCTTACATATATGCAGTTCCTACCAAAACACATGCCCCCTATCCCTGAATAAACTGCTTAAATGCTGTTCTCATTTTTGTTTTCTCATTATGTGCTGTCTTTCCCCTAGCTACCGGAATTCTCTTCCACTGCTGCAACCTTCATTCGTAGTAAAACCAGCTATGGAGATTTCACCAGGCTCTTCAACCTTTTTCCTTCACACACTTCTTCATATGCCAATGAAGTCAGATATATCAGCTTTCACACCAAAATATTCTTCTTTTTTAGGTAGACTCCACCCTCAGGGTAAAAAAAAGTCTCCCTAGAGCAGAATTCAAAGCTTCAGAGTTTTACATCTAGCTAATCCTTAAATCATCCATTGATATTATAGTGAAAAATTCTAAAGAAAAAAATAACCAACTTCACCTACATCTTTTTTAGCAACTTTCCTTACCTTGGTGCCATCGTACTTTTTTTCACGCAAACAGAAACCTTGCAGTATCACTTGTTCTTGTTACATAAAGAACTACCTGCAAATTCTTTGTTGCTCCTTACAGCTTATGGTCCATGTTTCACATCCTTAACTCTGACAAACAGTATTCCTTTCTATTTTCTGCATTAGCTTTAACAAGACATCTCGTGCTGCTTATCAATAATCCCATCATCCAAAGCTGCCCCTTTCTGCTACAGGCACAACTCTCCAGCCCTTCAAGTTCCTTAAAAGATCATACAAAATACAACCACAGCATGTTATGTCTGTTCTCTTCGTATAGTAGAAAAATATTCTTGTGCAAATCTTTTAATGAGAGACACAATAATATAAAGGTTGCAATGACTATACTGAAAAGCGGAAGTAGATACTCTGTGCTTACGTCAGTAGTACACTGATGTTATTAAGCTAATGCTCAGTCTTTCAAAACCGTAACATAGAGAAATCTGCTTTTGTCTTCAAGAACTTTAATTCTGGCATAGGAATTCTAAAGGTATGTTACTGAAGATTAAATACCCAATCCCGCAAGTGACTTCAAGAGGAAATCGACCATCCTACATCCATATGAAGTTAATTATGGAATTTAGAATCAGCCTATTATCTAATGATCCTGTTTTACAATGCCTAATTCTGTATATACACAATAGAGTAGGAAAACACTCAGACACTTGCTGATGCTTGGTAGTAATGTCTTTTGGCATATCTCCAATTGTTCAGCTTTTTAAAGACTCATACATGCCTTTATGATTATAAAAAAGTGACAATGTTAAAACTTGAACAATTACACGTCCTAAACACAAAGCAAGTGATGTAAAGCCTGCTAATGTAAGCTGAAAGCAATTTTTTCTTTTGGTGGCTTGTATTTCAACTTCAGTGCCTCTATACCCAAATCGCTAACAAAGGGTCTACAAAGACCAGAAATGTTGTGTAGACTTTATATTCTTATGAAAATATTACAAGAAACTGTTGGGCTTTCAGCTTTTTTGTGGGTTTGTTTTTTGGTGGTTTTTTTTTGTTGTTGTTGTTTGTTTTTGTTTTGTTTTGTTTTTAAATGTAGAACCATTTCTATGTGAATGGCTGTCTTGCTCATCTGGAGCTGAACGGTAAGAGACGGCTGCATTTGCTATGAGTTAGAGATGACACTTTTGGGAAAAGGCAAATCTCCTATCACACTAATCAACGGCTGATGATTTTCTGAAAAATCAATAGAGAAGGTGCATCACTGGGTGCTTCCAGTGTCAGATTTTTTACGATGGCAGGTATCAACAGAAAGAGCTGCTTTCAGACTTTTTCATCACTGCTCAGTACGCTTATGAACTCACTATTGGTTTTCTGAGATGTTCTGGTAAGATTCAAAAAGAACTCCGACAACAAAACCAACACCCCACCCTCCGCTCCAAGAAACCAACTGCTTTTCTTTAGCATTTATAAAGAGTATTCTTCTCTCCTTAAACAAGGTTAGGCCAATTAAGTCTTTAAGAATCAATCACACCTAAGCAATTCTGAAATATGGGCAGAATGCCTTTAATGCATGTTTAAGTCCAGCACTTTATCAAGATTCTACTGAAACTGTAATAGACACACGAGGGAGGGGCCTGCTTCTGGAAGTTTTCTGTATATTCTAAGAAATACAAAACAATTAGCTTGTATCTTTGCTTTAGCTGCACGTTGCTGCTGAAGACATTATCAGTCCAGTCACAAGTTAAAAAAAACACACCAAACCAAAACCACTAGATCTCAACATTTAAAGTTTGAGAAGAATTCAAATCCTTGCCTACCTGATATGCCATTCTTGCTGGTGTTCAATAAAGCTACAGATGCTGCAGAGACTCTCTTATTATTCACAGTCTGCCCTGGTTTCCTTGAGGTACATTCTTCGCTATCACTGTCCTGTAGATTTAGTAGCCTTGGCTGAAAACACTGCAGTCGACATGATCTGATATTGCTTAGTATTTCAGAAAGGGACAGTCTGTTTTCACAACGTTTATTGGAAGCATTGGTCCGTGAAAAATTAGAAGAAAAGTCTAAAGTCTGGGAAGAGCTTGAAAAACTGTTCAGCATTTCCGGGTCAATCTGCCTCAAGACAGGATCATGTTCTGTGGATATTCGGTCCATTATAACCCTGATGAAAGAGGATGAAAAAAAGAAGTTAGTTAAACTATCTAAAACACATACCCTTTGAAGGGGAATGAAGATCAAAAACAACAAAGCTGTACCTTCCACCCCTGCCAATTCGTCTTCTTGCAAATCCTATACATCTTCTTGGAATCGTAAGGGTTGTAAGGCAATGCCTGAACCTCAGTTTGTCCAATTCTGCCAATTCTGAGTTTTCGTATGAAGAATTAGTTTGGTCCAAACGAGGCTGTAAAGAAAAATGGAAAAGCATTTTTCACTCATTTAGAGTATACTTTGATTAGGTTACTACTAAGTGACTATCATGCACCAGCTACAGTATAGAAAAAGCTGAAAATACCCACAGAACAATCACTTCATTAATATGCTCAGATCACAGAAGACCTTGGAAGATTTTTTTTTCTTAAAAATGCATGAATTTATGAAACAGAAAATCCTCTTTCCTTATTTAGTCATAAAATTAGGCACCACATTCAAAATATAGCAGCAGCCAGCATTAATTCATTCTACCAAGCAGCACACACAACTGTCCTACCCAGATATCCACCTGGTCCAGTACCTCCTGTCTGATAACGGCTCTTTCGGTGGTTCATCACAAGATATAAAACAGAGGGAACAATTCTTTTCCTGTTACGGCCTCTGAGCTTCAGGCTCTTGAAGGCCAAGGCAGTTTCACAAGGGGGTCCTAGATCTGCAGTTTCATTTTACTCATGAAACACATACTACCAAAGGCAACTGCCAACCGAACGGCCTTTGTTCCAATACGCAGCATTCAATTACCAGTCTATTTTCTGTATCAGCTTACCTTACGGGCATTTTTATTACTCCATGAATGTCTTCGTTATTATTATGAACTCAAAACTGTAAAGATCTTTAAAAGCAAAAATGCTGTGTGCTGTCTGAAATGCCTTATGACAGGTTAATAAATATTCATTAAAATAACCAATTTTTGCAATCAGGGTAAACATACAGCAACGCTGTAGATTCAATCAATTTAGGTTAAGAGTTAACCAAAACTCAAATGGCTTCAGTAGTTAAAAAACCTGAAAGGCTAACATTAAGGCTGTTAACCTGCTTCTAAACAGCAATGGAAAAGTAACAGAAACGAAATGAAAATACAGGTTGTTCTCAGAAATCTCAACTTCTTTTGGCAAAGGAGTTAACTCAGAGTCTATGGAAAAAAAAGTAGGATAAATTCCTAGCAAGACAGAAGCTTCAGCTAACCCTCTGGAGCTAAGCAGAAAAGGTGACTGGAGTAGGAATAACAGGTTACAAAAAACAAGTTAAGACGCCACAAAAAAAACCCCAAAACAGACCAAACAAAAAAACCCAAACAACATTGGTGGTAGAGAGACTAGTATATCTTAAATAGCTCACTACCAAATCTCTGAAAGGAGAAGATTAGTTAAAAATCATGACATATTCCTGGAAAGTTATCTGTGGTACTCTGGAGATGATTGCAACACAGCAGGACGCTGCAGAGCCAGCACAGGAGCAGGTGCCAGCACACATCTGACCTGTGCAAAGACTTCCAGTATAACTGCGAGATGCCAATGCTACAATTTGAGTACTCTGGGGGATGTTCAGGCTTCTGAAACAGCTACCTAGTGACTAAATGACTTTGATAAGTGGCTTTAAAGGCTACACAATTAGTCATGTAACTTCATTATTCCCACGGGAAGCAAATAAAAACAAACCAGACCCGTTACAACGTTGTGTTGCCTTTCTGGGTCCTCTGCTGCCTAAAGCAGCCCATCTATAAGCACATGCTTGGTAAAAATGTCACTGTTGGTGGTTCTGAGATGATGACAGGACATCTGTAATTGGTCTCTGTCCCCTGCACATTCTTGCATTTGCAGCCTAACGTTTTTCAATGTATCTCCAGTTTGCACTGATTTCAGAGGAAATTTTTACTTAACTATGAAAAAATCCTCAAGAGATTAAACCCCTCTGCTTCAGTAGCAGACTCAACGCCCCAGTAGGATCACTCAGCAGGTCTGAGCACTGGGAGAACTAATACCTAACTCTAAGGAGCTTTACAAGCTGGGAAGGACGGACAGGCTAAGAAAACCAAAAGGGACAAAAAAGAGAATCTCTCCCTTCTTAACAGTGGCTGAGCTAGAGTGCGGGCAACACATTCTATTACATTCAGGTAACAGTACAATGAGAAAAATTCTCGTCAAAACTGAAAACAACTTTCTTTGGATTCACCACTTCAAAACTTCAGTGGTAAAAGCAGGAACAGAAGAAATATTACACCAGCACTATGCCAATCTAGGTTTAAAAAAAAATAGAGAACAAAACCCGCCACACCAAATCCAACAGCAGATAGTCTTACAGCGTAATACTGGCATCCTGCTCTTCTCCTGAAAGCACAAGGTCCATCAGGATCATTTTCTTCTTCTGCTTCCGATACTGGCGAGGGTACCTAGACCAGAAAGCAAAGTCATTCCTCTGACTGCCATGTTTATATAACACAATTTTATTTGGTTATTATACAAGTTTGTAGTTATATAATATAAACTGCCACATTTATACATTAAATGTAAGCTTCTCTGAAGGATAGCTTAAAAAAAGAAAAACTCATAGTTTACACAGTTATCTTCTCTATGTATTCACTGTCCAACAGAGTTACTCTGCACTTCAAGCTAGACTGGCCAACTCACAGGCAACTGAAATTTCTACCTTCGGTACACTGAAATTTTTTAACAGATTATTATTACCTGTGGGAACTCATCCTCATCTGAGCTGTGGAAGTCATACTGTTTAATATCGCTCTTGCTGATAACAGGCAAGGGCTCAGCAGAGGGCTGTTGAGGAGTTATTACACACTCCATTTTAGATTTCTTTAGATACTTCTTCTTTTGACGTACAACATCGGACATCTCCTCCTTTAGAGATGAATGATGAGGATGCTGTTGATGAAAAACAAAAAAATGCTTTTAAAAAAAAGAGTAGCTAACCTTTCCTCTTCTCATGCCTTAAAGACATGAGTGCTTATCTTCCAAAGCCTCTCAACAGTGCAGCATCTGCACATCTCAAACACATAATGAAAAATACATTCAAAACATCAAAACCCAGAACAAGAGACAAATACCTTGTCTTCACAGGCATTAATAGACAAACTGAAAGCTTTCAAGCCATGTGACTACTTAAGAGGATCCTTGCTTCGCAGTACAGTCAGTATCTTGCAATTGGAAGCCCTATTCCAATTAATTTTCTGAAATCTGGAGTTTTCTATAGCAAGCACTTTCGATTTTCTGCACTGCTCAGATATGTTCTAAAGAAACAATTTGTTTCATGTTTCTCAGATAGCTAATGTTTTTGAAAAGATGTAACATTACTTGGTTTTGCTATTTAAGATTTTGCTAACATAAACCCTCTGTAGTAAGCAACTCCGTCAATATTAAACTGCTTACTTGAACACAAACGCTATTAAACTTCAAAGCTTTTAAACTAAAGGGAAGATTACTTCATTCGCAGAATTCTCAGCTACAAGCAAAAGCCAGCACAGTTCTGAAAGTGTTTAAGTTTATTCCAAAATACCACTTATCAATAACCGTCTGACTGAAACTAACTGCAGTTAACAGAGCCCAGCTTCATAAACGGTGATGAGAAACACAAGGCGTAACAGGATTCCTGCGCGAGAGCCACGCCAAGGGATTTGTATGAAATTCAGTGACCACTAGGTGTCGTGGGTGATAAATACAAATTTTCAAAGGTCTTCAGCTCTCCAGCATTTCATATCAATTAGGAGCAGTTCAGGTTATTTCTCAAAAACATATCTTAAAAACATTAAAATTGATATTAAAATAGTTGGCAGTGGAAACCTGTCTTTTGGTTTTGGTTTGTTTGGAGTGTTTTGTTTGTTTTAAAAACATGACCATCTAGTATGTGTGTTTTAAAGCAAAGACAGCTCTTAAAAGGGACAAAAGTACTTATGGCTCAAGTAACAATTAAACAAAACATGACATGAAGAAGTAGAACCAAGAAAAACAGAACTATTATCATTAGTAATAATATAATGATGCTAAGATTGAAAGCAGTTAGTTTTGCCATTAATGTCCGTATTAACTGGGGGGGAAAAAAAAAACAAAACCAACCAACCAGCAAACCCTAAACCTTAAGTAGTCATTTTAAAAACATTAGCCCAAGATGGATAGATTTGTCAGTACTGCTGCTTATGACTGTGCTGCCACCTTTCATTTCATTTTACTGGAACTGCACGTCACCAGATCTAACAGATACAGGCACAGTCATGGTTAACTAGGATCCTCCTGGAAAAAGTATTTTCATTCTCTTTTGCAAAGATGTAAAAGACTGCAATGAGCATACCACACGTTACATTGTGATTTGGTACTGGATCTGAATAGTGACGAAAGACAGAGTTCCCTTTGATGGCTTTTTGTTTGTTTGTGTTTGGGGTTTTTTTGTTTGGTTTTTTTGAGTGGAATATGTGTTTTTTCATGAGACAAGAAAAAAGGAAGCCATTAAAGAGTAATGTTTCTAGTTATGAGTTACTCTTCTACTGCTACTTCTGCAGATGTTACTAACAAGGTTAGTTATAAAAATAACACTAGGTCCACTGGGTTTATGTAAAGTAAGACTTTGTCAAAGTAGTGTTAAGTACAGCATTCCACAACTTTGCTAGCTTTATAAAGACAAAATAACTAGCACGTGACACACAGCAAATCAAGGCTTCTGCACTCACTCTCTCACAGCAGCCTTCCACTCCTCGGCAGAAACTTAAGGTTCCCAAATTTAACCACTCTTTCTTCTGCCTTCCCATGTTTGCTGCTTACCCAATACTGAGGGCTAAGCAGTGGCAGATACAAAAATGCCTCCTCGGTATTACCAGGAAGCGTACAGGCCACAGTAGTAACAAGCTACTACAAATTCCAGTGTGTGTTTTTTAAACATTAGTTGCTGGCAACTTTTTTCAGCTGTCAATGAGATAACACTTGCATTCTTGTGCCTGGAAGTGTTACTAATCAAAGATCACTTAAAGAATTCAGAATAGTTTCTAGAATCTTTTGGCATTCTAGCTGTGATTCAGTAAAACTCCGTATTTTCAGGACTGTCTTTGCACTGAGGGCCGGTCAGTACTCATGGACAATGCTACCAGAAAAATTCAGTGCTCTGGTCTCTCTTTGAAAGGAGAAGGAGAAAAAATTCACTACTTCGCAATCTCATCATCAGGAGGTCCTGATGTCCACTGAACACATCGCCTTACAAGGACAGACAGAACTGAGACGGAAAACAAAGACTACTACAACGCTGCTGTTTAAAGAGGCAGCAATGCCAGTCCATCATTTTAGAACTTAGGTGGGAAAGACAACAAAGATTAAACTGGAAGCAAGCATAGCAATCTCCTAGTCTCCTACCTTCAAGTATGGCAGCCTCCTACTCAGATTTCCAACGCAAACAGCTGCAGGGCGTATCCAAAAGAACGATGACACCAGTAATGAGAGACTTGCAGCAGAAGAAAGCTTACCTTAATTTTACATTCTTGAACTTTGTGATGATTTCCATTATGAAGAGCAGATGGAGTTGTGCTCATCTCTCTTTCAGGTCTATTAAGCTTCACTTCATTGAGGATTTCACCTCCATAATCACCCAAATGGTACCTCAAAAACACAGGATTAAAAATATAATACTGCATTTCCACAGGGAAATGTTTGAAAGACAAATCAGGCAAACAGTCCACATAAAATCCTTCTAGTTTAGCTTCTGAAGTTTATGGTGCTATACAAGCCTTCAGCCAAGCATGTGCGCAAAAGACTAGCATCTATAGAGAAACAAATTACAGGAGGTATTTTCAAACCTATTAGATGAAAATTGAAACCTTGTGTTATGACTTCTTACAGATGTAACTTGCAATTTTACCTTTTCTCAACAACTTCTAATGTTAAATGCAACAGCTCGCGCTTTGTTTTCTCTCTTCTCTTAATCATCTCCAAAATTGTTATGGCTCTGCTAAACTCTCTTCTTAATTTCAACATCTTCTCATAAGACGCTTCATCATTCTTTCGATTCTATTGAAAGATTAAACAAATTTTAAGTCAAAAGCAAAACCTGTGAGGCATAAATAGCAAAAAAAGTGTTTCATAATGCTGTCACAGGTGAGAACCATATGAATACACTCAGAAGCAGCTTTCCTTAAAGCATTACCGAGATGGTAAACGAAGCCACACAAAGCAACCAAATCCCAACTTCCAAGAGTAAGCCCAAACAAAGCTTTTCAATCATTCCGTCCCACTCCCCACCTTCTCCGCTCTGACTGCGTATCAACCCAGTGGAACTCTGTCACAACAAGGAATTCAAGACTTGGTTCCTAAGACACTTTGTCCACCTTGAGTCTGCACGCAATAAGATTATGTACATATGTGTACAAAGTGGATGTAAAATGTAAAATTACAGATTTCCTAGTTCAAATCAATTCGTGCTACGAACACAAAACCTGAACAATGTACTCCATGGCAAACGGAATGCTGCTTTCCCCTTTTTAACAGAAGGGAAAGTTTGCAACCTAGCAAGTCCCACAGCTGCTTGTTTACTTGCCAATATCTATAAATCATCCTTCGACTTTCAGCTTTCTGGAAAATGGGCAGACTGTAAATTGCCTGTAGAGAACTGATGGATTCCACACTGACCCCATCATTCAGCAGGTGTGAGATTTAGCTGGGTCATCCAACATTGCAACTATTAATAGAGACAATCAGATCGGTAACTGTGGATACCACAGATCCTGCCTGATGCTGGACAGGAATCAAAATGATTCCTATCAGTGCAGGATTTTAAGCAACAAATTTAAACCAATAAAGTCTGACAAGTTACCTTTCTTGTCTGCATCTTCTCAGTTCTCCTCCGGAAGGCAACGTAAGGGTCGTTGTTGGTGGAGCCATCCCTCTTTTCTTGTTTGATTTGGGGGATGAGAGATGGCCCTCTGCAATTCTTACGCTTTCTCACCCAGTAGTCATATACAGCCTTAATAAGGTAGTCATCCTCATTTAGCAGCAATTTAGCTTCCTGAAGTGTTACAAGCTAAGAGAGAAAATCCAAATGGTGCAACTAAGATCAGGTGGGGTGGCACAAGGGAGGAAGTCACTGCACATTCACATCTCTTGGACACTTTCTAAATAAACTTGATTCTTTACTAGCACAGGAGTGTAAAGGGAGGAAAAAATATTGATCTAAGTCAAAGCGTTTAAGCCACCAGTTAAATATACAGTTAAGTCTTCCTAAGTTAAATATAGTTCCCACATTTTCTCCAGAATCATCATCAGCTCTCAAACTTTCATACAATAATCCACAACTTCATCAACTTTTCATGAAATCCAGGTAACAGTTTGAAACAATTACAAGCACAGGATATAAATAACTTTACTGCAGTCTGCAGACCACGATTTGAGAATCATGACTATTTTTTTCCCTAAAAAAAGAAGTTTCTTATCGGTTAGCCATTATTAACGTACGAGTGTTTGCAGTTTAATGTTGATTCCCCCAGAAGACATTTTATTGTAGACAAAATATATTCTGAAGTAAACTAGTTTCTTAATTCCCCCCCAAAAATGTTTACTTCAGGATAGAAAAGCATAATGACGGTCCCTGTTTATTACAACCCAAAGACAAAGACATTCACTTCTTCAGTAAGTAACTATCTCCTACTGAAATAAAACACAGGTGATTTAGTGATAACTTTTTTTCCTTTTTATTTGGAAATCAGACTCCAAATAAATGCAAAAAACCATCGCTGACTGCCTAGTACATTACTTTAACATGCTCGGATCATCTTAAGCCCCTTCTTTTCATTAAAAAAATATCTCTAGTATTACTTAGAACAGAAGTTGGACAGCACTTCATCTTCCTCATAATTTGAAAAAAAATCAACCAAATTACTTAAATTTGCAGTTTTGCAACATGTCAAACTGTGTTAAAACTTCTACGTTAGGATATGCAGAAAAACAAACAAGTTTCAGAAAACTAGGGATATCCTAAGTGTAACCACTGCTACTATGTAAGTGTTAACTCCAGCCAGGTCTAGTGGAAGGTGTCCCTGCCCATGTTAGGGCTTTCAGGTCCCTTCCAACCCAAACCAGTCTGGGATTCAATCCACAGAAGAATTAGAAAAAACACTGAACTGTTTTTAAGAGAAAGAAGAAAAAAATTCCCTGTGTGATTATAACCTTGTGTAGCATTAAAAGAAAACACAAAACCCAAAACACAAACCACCACAATTTTGTGTCTGTTCTAGGTAGAACAGACATTAGCCTGGTTAATCAAACCCACATACTCACCAGCATACCCTATCTATATGTTGATATGATTGTGCATGTAGCTAATACACAACTTAAACATCATCCCATCACTGTGAATACTGCTTTAAAATAATTTAATTCTTGTTAGTCCTTTGGTCCCTTTTTTTCCATTAACATATTTCGTATTAAAAAAAAGTAAAAAACTGCCTTGAGTACACAGTTAGAAAAGTGAAAATAAAAAACTTAAATTTTGAGCCTGCTTGCTTGTTTTTGCAAGTACCACCAGTAAGATGGATGCAGAGTCCCTATACTCCTTGCTGAAGTCAGGTTACCAAAATGCCCAAGAGGGACACCTGGAAGCCTCTCCCTGGCGAGGAAAGCATTCCCACCGGCATCCTTTCCTATTTCAGAAGTCATGTAAACTCTAAGTGCATTGTGTAGCAGCCCCAAGTGGGATTTGAAAACATTATAGTCCCATGTGGGGAAGGCATCTGCCAAGCAGCTGAATTCCTTTCTTTCCCAGGCTCCAGCAACCTGCCAGAGTTGGTTTTATCTTACCATTCCTAACACAGAGCTCAGGACAGAGCTACTCAGCATCAGCTGCAAATCTTCTGTAGCCCAGAAGCAGAACAAGCAGCTTGAACACACGTCGCAATCCCTGAAGTTAGGCAGGCAATACTACACAGGAAGTCCCACAGAAATTTCATCCACCAAGAGGGATTTCTTCTTGCACACCTTACCTTCATGGGGGAGCCTATGTTATAAGAACCAATTACAATGCTTCACGTACACACAAGATCTTTTCTGCCATGGACTTCCTTAAATAAGCACTTCCTGGATCAAAACACTCTTCAGCTCTGTAATGCTTCAGCGTTATTCACATTTAAGGGGAAAAGAAAGGGGCAGCTGCCTTACAGAGGGGGGAAAAAAAAATTTCCGTACTCTTGTATTTTATTTTAGCAAAAAAGTAACACCAGTATAAGGAAGATGCAAATTAATCTTGAAAAGTGATAACCAGAAGTGCTTTAACTGAAAGCCAAAACAGAGGTACCTGCAACAAAGCTCTACGAGCTCAAAGAACCTCATGTTCAACAAGTATCACCCAATCTACTCTGTAATTTTTTTTCTTCACATCCCATCTTCTTAGCATAGTAAGAAATCTTTACCTAATCCTTCTTAAAGTTGCTCTAAGATGTAGAGAATACAATACTTTGGCCTCTTAACGCATAGCACTGAACTAAATCAGGTTAAGTAATCAAGGCAGATCTATAGATCCTGCAATGGATTTTTCACTCCCACAAATCACCTGTGGGAAGTAACTACCTATTTCAAGCTTGCCTTTCCGAAACTGACCCTTCAGATCTAATTTTTGAGTAATGTTTTTGGCTTCAAGATCTTTCTCCAGACACTGACCTCCTGAAACACCTCAGGAACTGTGTGAACACCTTGGATACTGGTATCCTTCTGATAAAACAACTAAGTAACGCACAGCACATGCTTACTTCCAAAGCGAGGAAACTAGCCTGAGTCTGAACTGGAATGTAATTTCTCCCTCACATCCGCGCGGACTGTACTACAAGGACCCAACCTTAACAAACACTTTGCTTCTCCATCTATGCTTTTAGGCTTCTAACCTTCAAACATCAACTGAAGTCACTGTCCATTAGTACCAAGTGAAACAAAGAATTTGGGTTCTCACACATGTTTATAGCCAAATCTATATACCTACCGATCACCACAAGCTTCTCTAATGCAGGCAAAACAAGATATTACAAGCTGTCCTCTCTAACACACTGTGGTCAGAAACTCAAATTTAAAAACAACTCCCCCAACCAGCCACCAAAAGCTCCCTCCCCACCTGTTTTTTCCGTTACCAATATTGCCAGTAAGAGACAGCAATGTGATTTCTGTAGGACTGCAGACTCACACAAACATACCTATCCTGTCAGCAGGAAACAAAACTGAACAACAAAACAAAACCACCACCCAGAACCACCCACCAGAAACTGAAAAACCTCAGTGATTTCTTAACACAGTACAATACCTGACTAGAACTGGCTTTTTCAAGTCTGTCAACCATTATTTCAAACTGCAGCGGCTTGATTTCCATCTTCCGATTTAGTCTGTTGAGTAAGGTTTCATCCTCAGAGTCCATATCATAATCTGGCTGTTCATTGTCCAGATTAAAGGCTGAAACAAAAACATACATGCAAAAACAACAAAAAAATGAAATGCTTGGTAAATAGCATATGATAGAAATACAGAAGCATGCATCTGACAACCAGAAATCAAAAGCGACTGATACAGTTTCAGATAAACGCATCTCTGCCATAACACTTTCTCTTTATGGTTTCCCCACATAACAGCTGAAAGACAGTAATTAGAAGTTACTTGTCTCTGACTTCCAGTATGAGGGGAATCAAAGAGGTTTCATTTTATTTTAAGTGGCTTGAAGGGGTGACAGGGAAAAAAGCTTTAATTTAAAAGAATTATTATAGAGGCATAGCAACTTTAATGGATCTTTGCAAAACATGAGCCAAAAATGCTTTTGAACGCTGTTATAATACAGTTCCTCCAGAATATCATAAGATTCTTAACAATTGACATAATTTTCACCCAAATCCCAGACTTAGAGAAAAAGCACTTACACCAAAGTTCCAATCTCAGTTGCCCATTTTTAAATAGTTCAACAAACTTAGAATCTTAAAGTACTTAACAGACTAAATTCCTCCTCCTCCCCCCCCCATAACTGCGTGACGAGCTGTAAAAATGCTAGGCCAATCCTGTGGGAATTGTTACTTTTTCTCCAAAACCAACTCGGCTCTAGATGTAGAGCCTGAATATTCCCCCATACTCTCCAAACAGTAAGTTCATGACTTTACAGCAAAGCTCATGTCTTTATTACAGATTATACTATTCGTTTTCCATACTTCGACATTTCTGATCCCACTGAAAGCAGAAGGAAGTTACCATTCAGATAACAAAGCAGAAACTAAATTTTACAAGTACAAGCAAATTGCATACAACAGCAACAATTCTTAATGTGAAACATTAACTGTACCCAATAGTGTTTCACCTCTTCAAGATTTTAACTACAACACTCCAAATAATTCAATCATCAAGTTACTGTATTAACAGCGGTGAAGACTTATTGAAATAGATCCTATTTTTATTACACAAATAGCACTATCTTATCTTTATGCTCTTAACTCTTGACTATATCTGAGTACTAACTTAAAGAAAACCTCTGCTACTGACCTTCCCAGCGTGCTTTGAGAGCATGTTAAAACAAAAACTTGGAAGACCAGTAGCAAAAGAAAATTGCTAAAAAATATCATTAAAGGAAATTATACTATATCCTTTCCCATGGCCTGACCAGTCAACGAACAGGTGGTAAGGAGCATATTCTTTCCATCTCTCAGACTCACCCAAGACCGCTCTTTCTGTTTTCCAACACAATAAATTAGCTAAACCACTACCACTGTTTAATCTATTTGACTACGCATGGAAAGTCAGACACAGCTAACACAGAAGTACTAATAAGCAGTCCCTTACCATTTTCAGCTGCAAACTGCTACGACTCTCAGAAGAAACAGTGCTCGACTGTACTAACTCTGACACCACCGCTCGGTCAGAAGGCCTCTCTGGCCTAACACACGCACTGCAAACATACTGTAAAATTTATTCCAAGAAGAAATTAATAGTAATAACAGGGTGTGACTATGTACTAAATGGCATTATTAATAATATTAATTCAGTAATACAAGTTGCATGGTAATTTTATTTAACACGCTGTCATTAGGCACGTGACCCACAGCTCTCCTTCTAACAATTAATAACTGCATATTAGACAGATTACAGCTTAGAACACTGGAACCTGCCTCTCCAGTGACAGTCTGTAGGAATCAAAAGTTTTGAGATAAAAACTGACAAAGGTTTCCATAAAACTGCATTAAAAAAATCATCAGGCAGGACCATGCACTTGAGAGATGAGAGACTGTTACTGTGCCGGGGTGACTGCCACATGATCCTGTTCAAAGAGCTGACAGCCAGTGACTAGCCAAATATCAAAGCACTAGCTGCCAAGTATCACTGCTGGACTCAATGAAACCAGACTGCTACGTATCATCTTGGGTTCCTGCAAGCTTTGCTCCAACTTCTCTTGTGTGGTCCCAGCAGAGCTGCCTCTCTGCAGCAGAGTGTTGGCACCAACAGTGCATCACATCAGCCACACACTGGAATGGGGTGAATTGTCCCACCTGAGCTGTAACTCTCACTTCTCCTGAACTCCACTTCCCAACACTGGAAAAAGTATCTCTCATACAGCACTGACCACTGTTCACTAGAGTTTCAAAACTCTTCAGAGCCCTCCCAGCCAAGTTCAACCTTGGCAGCTCATACCTCTCCTGCAGAGCGATGCCCAATATTGCACTTTCCCTCCACTGCAACCTGTAATTCGATGACCTCTTAAGCATAAACCGCCATTTTCACCAGGAAGGAAATTGTGAAAGTTTCCCCCAGAGCCTACAAAACTACAGCAGTCCTGATGTACAGTGTGAAATCACATTCAAACAACATTGCTCAAGGGAGGTGGCCAAAATTTTCTAGACCAGACATTCCCATTATTTTGGAAGAGCTGTCCCAACAATAAAGCACGTCTCTCTACTCCAGAAAACACACATTTAACCATCCTCTTACAGATGATGTGAGAATGCACACAAATGTAGTAAAGTCCAGAAAAGGCACTGCTTGTTTGCCCTCAGACACACACTGATCTTACACCCAAAAAAAAGTTAACCTATTAGCTGTTCAGAAATCCCCTGCAACCGAAATGCTTCAAGTCAGTTTGTCTAAAACAGAGCATGATTGAGCAGGAAGATCCCTATGACAGAGAAGACCTGATGCTGGTCACCTGTAAGCGGTGCTGGTAGGCTTGCCTTCATCTCCAGAGTGAGGAAAGAGTCGTCACTGAGAGTTCTTGACCCATGCACCTTCCTGAACCACCCTTCTGAACAAATGGCCCATGCAGAAGTTTCCAGTGAGCATCAGGACCAGTCCAAGACATATGCAACCAGAAGTGGAACAGGGAAAAGTCATCGAACCTCCCCTTTTGGATGTCACATTGCTTCATCTGCCCCATGAACCACTGGCTAAATAACACATCAAGTCCACGTAACTTCATACATAGTACTAAATTATTTGCTGATAAAACAGCTGCTCTCTTAGCAGTCAGTTTGAATAACAAATGAAGTGCTGAAAAACTAGAATATGAAAAAAACTGTAATCCTTAAAAAACAAAACTACTCCCTGAATTTCAACTCTACAGAAGTATTTTGACAAATAATCAAAGTGACAAGATAAAAGATATCCAACATGTACTTGCCAGGAACAAGTTACACCAGTCTCATTTTCTTATACAAAAAGACACTGGCACTGTGAGAACAGTAGTAGCCCCTGTCACACATCCGCTTTTCATACCTTCTAGCAATGCTTTTCTTTTGCTAGCAATGCCTCTCATACTTCTTGTCATGATCTGTAGTTATCAATACAGTTCACTTGCAAAGACAGGGCGTATACATGAAGGCCGCAGGTTAATGATGCTGAAGCAACGGAAGCAGTACTTGCATTCCGCCTCCTGTTCCAATGCAGACAGGAAGGCCGCAAAGTCTCAGCGGCCTGGGGAGGTCTCTAAGTCTCAGGAAATGCAAAACTATCACTCTTGCTTTAATTGCTACATGCAATCATAAGGAGTTAATCAACCCCAAGCTGGCTTGCCATAGCTCTAGGACACTTGTGGAAGTGTCCTCCTTCCCTGAAGTTTATCTATCACTGCTCTTTTGACACATACTTTTCATGACATCCTTCATCATGAGTTTTCTTCTCCCAAGCACTGAGTGACCTGTACTGAGAACAAGCCGGTAGTTTACCTCGCGTTGGCCTCTAGTATGGCAGCTTGCTGGCTTCAAAAGCCACCAGAAGACACAGGTGGTTTATGTGCTGTAACTATCACCACCCTCCGTTTCTGCCCCTGCCATAGCAACAGATGCAACTGCTCATTCACACCTGCAAGAACGAGCGAAGAACTGCTCAGCCACAGAAAGCACTGTATTTCAGACGACCTGCTACTAGTTAGTGTTTTAGGAACAACCCATCTGCTAGCTCATGTAGTTAAAAATGGATCATCTACATCCTCTCCTCCTGGTAATTCCTGGGAGATTTTTGTGATTGATGAATCTAGTTTTCCTACTCCAAAACTTCTGCATTTCTCCACCCTGCATGTTTCTACAGTGCACTGTCGGACAGGGCCCCAGTGATCCTACCGGTAGTTTACCTCATATGCTCAGAACTTGTTGGCTGCTAATTGCTGTTGCAAAACCGACACAGTTTACATCCCCTGCCACTTCAACCACTCCTGATGGCAGTACCTTTCAGAGGGTTGCTTTTGTTTACTTCAGCTCCCCCAGAAACTAAGTCTATACTAACTTACACAAATGCAATTTGTTTTTAAGTGAAGTTAAACCTAATTTAATGTAACTAAATTAACTAATTTCATTCCGCGAACTAAATTAAGGCTGTGGTTCCACAGGCATTTTAAGCTGCCATAGCTGTGAGTTACCACTGAAACAAGCAGTTCCACTAGCTTCCAGCAAGCCACATTCCTACCACCTCGCTTCTGCCAACACCAGTGATCACGCAATGAGCCAAGACAAAAAACTGATAAATGTGGAGGTTTGCCTAACCAAAAAAAAAAGATAAGCTTTCTGCCAGATCGCTTCCCTGAGTTAGCTCCCCAGCGAACACAACTGCCACCAGAAAGGCACTGGGAGGAGTGGGCAGCGTTGATCCTGGTGGGAGCAGATACGCCCGTGCTGACCAAGCGCAAATGAAGAACCACCTCACAGTAACTGTATCCAAAGTAGGAACAAAGCAGCGGAAGAGCACCTCAAGGGCAGGCCTGCAGCACCGCCTGGAACAGAGCTTCCAGCGACCCCCACCTGCACCAAAACACCTCACCTCCGGGGGGGATCATGCAAATACCCGTTTTACATATCCAGGCTGCAAGGCCAAAGCCTGGACAGATCCTGCTACAGCATTCTCTAAGAAGGCAGAATACACAATAAATAAAAAGTGGCCAACTCTCAGTTACGTGAAATACACACTTTTCACTTGTTTTTTAATTTAAAGAGTGACTAGAGTGCATCCCACACAACTTAATAAAGATTATTTGACCTGTATTTGAACAAATCTGTGTTACTTACAATAAAGCATTAGTTTGGTATCATAAGTCTGTATATATAAACATAGGTAAAATACATATACATATATATATATACACTAACAATATATTTTTGCTCCATTCTTATTCTTTCTATTAGGGACATTAATTTTCTTACAGCCACTTCGCTATAACTGTGGCATAGGTACAAATGCACTAACTTACTCTCTTTGTGGCATATTAATAACTCACAACACATCTCCACATTACTGAAACTACAAACATTCTTGCAAAGTTTTTCAGCATACTGGAATAGTTAGAATAGTTCAAGGCTTTTGTTTTATGTTCAGTTCAAAGTCACCTGAGTGGGCGCTACCTAGGACAACTAATACTTGGAACCATGCTTATTCATGAATCCCATGCCTCCAAGAAATTAACTTTTCTCTGCTTGGAACCACCCGCCTAAATAAAAGATTTATCCTGGCAAGACTAAAAATTCTAAAATCTTTGGCTACCAGATGAATAGCAAAACATAATTTCCCAGAAATAACGACCAGTAAGTATGGATTACAGTATGTGGCCCCTTGGCATCTATCAGTTTACATAACTCCTCTCACCAAAGTAAGTGCTGTTGCTCGTTGTGCTTTTTGCATTAAGCCAGACTTTCTAAGCAGTTTATGCAGCATAAAGCTGCCTTGTATCACACCTACTCTAACCAGAATATGTGGGAAAAATTATCTTGGAACAGTATCTGATGTTTATCTTCAGCAGAAATACCTTCTGTAATTCTGTCCAGAAAGATTGAGACTCTCAATGAGACAAAGAACATTTTGGCATAATATAATTAACACTTCTAGACATGTTTACTAACAGTATTTACAGTGTTTCTGGCTACGTCCAAAAAAAGAATAAAATACATTCCTCATACAGCAGCTTCATTTCAATTAATTCAACCTGCTTTGCTTACAGCTTTGTTTCTTCTATTAAGGAAAGAAATACTTAATTTCCTTTAGCTCATTTCTCACATTACCAGTCTGATCTCTACTGTAACATAGAGGATCTTGGACATGCTATTTCCAAAAATCTCTTATTTTGTAAATACATGGAAAAAAACGGAGACGTCACCATGTTGGTGAGAAATAATGCAAGGATCTTCAATGTACAGCTGTGTTTGGGCTTAAGACTCCTTGCCTAACTTCAGTTTCAGTTATGTCTATACGCAGAAGACAGAAACAAAAAATGCTTTCTCTGCTCCTATCCACATGCAAATCAACAGCCTCTTGTTGAGACAGCTGAAAAAAATCCGCAAGGAACAGATTATCAAGATGCTCTGCCTGGCAAGATGAAGTTCAGTAAGATCGATACTGTCTGCACACACCCCAGAACAAGTGAAGGCCACATGCCTGTTTAAGGTGCTTTAGCACACATACCCCAGCCTTGCCAATATGATCAAGAACCAAAACCATGAACCAGCGATGAGAAAGGTCTTCTCTGCAGAGACCCAGGACCGAATTTGTGCTGTACACAGCTTCAGCAAAACACAGAGAATAACTTCTACTCATAGCCCAGAACACATCCATGCTACTGTGACTAGCTTGAACTCCACTGTTGGCACAGTTGAAACTGAACCTTAAAGAATTCGATTACCATCAGTAGAATGAAGGCTGATTTCATTACAAAAACTCTTCTATTTTATTGATCTCCATGTATATAGAACTTTAGAGTTAACAAGCATTCCAAACTCACTCAGCAAGCAAAACAATCCCTCTTCCACTCCCTACATTATTGAGTCCTCCCATTTTCTGAATGTTGTAGCAACTCTGTCCTCAAGGCTGGTTGAAGATTACTCAATTTAAATGGGGGGCGGGGAGAGAGGGGAGAAAGAGGAACAAAACCAACATTTGTTAACTTACGTTGAATGTGAATGAACTGCTTTGGTTGCTTAAACTCTCCTTTATACAAGCGATTGTAATAGTTGACATTGCTCTCCGCTTCAGGAACTGGGATAACCATGCTCTCTTTCTTTTCTCTGAAAACTTGCTGTGCTGAGATAGCCCGTTGCAAATGATGTTCCTGCAAGAGGAAAATTTAAGAGTTTGTTTATTTAGGTACCGGCACCTAGAAGTGCATACAAAGACAGTAATCCTTTTCTCCTACTGTTTCCCTGGTGTTCTACAGGAGATCCAGACAAGAGCTGAGACTTTACTGTATTTCAGAGGACAGCAGAATGCTTGCTTCCAAGTTAGTGACAGAAGATGTGTTCTCCATCATTTAGCATAACGTGGGGTTCCTAACTGATAGGAATCTTAGAGCTCCAGTGAATGCATGGCAGGACTACAAACAGATTAAGAGCGCTCTTCATTCAGACAACCGCACACACCTTCTCCCAGACTTGGAAAAGCCAAACATTCAAACTACACAAAATAACCTTGGTAGAAAATCAGGGCTGGTATAAGCCAAACACATCAAAACCTGTCATAGAGAAAGTTTATGCAAGATCAGTTAACAGATGTATAGCAAGTCCTTTAAAGTATTACAAGCAACCGATTGAAATCAAAAGAATAGCTCATTTCATCATTCCTGTCTACCCAGCAATTCTCACTTCTTTAGAAGTTCAGCTAGTAAAAGCACCAGGAAGAGTAGTCCTCACAGAGTAACACCCAAACAGCGCGGACTCCCTGAACAAGTATCACTTCATTTTATTCTTACAGGACAAGGCTCAGTTGCTACAGAATCCTTTCAAGTAAAACAGAGATCACAACAGGTATTTACAACGATTTTTATTCACACAGAATTTTATCAGTTAACTCAGTGAAACTCATCTACTGCTGCAAGTTAGCACTAATCTGCAGCTTTTCTCAGAAATATTTTTCATTAATACCCGCGCTAAACTTTGTCAAAGAAAAGCAGTACAAATATGGAGTATTCTGATTCATGCTACGGTCTCTGTATCGTCTCAGCGCAGTCTGCGGAACACTTGATACGAACTGACCAGCAAAGAACCACCTATTTGGCAGACTGTCAGACAATGGGATGATTTTTGTTACTCCTCTTGCTGTTTGTCTCCCCAAGCCAGGGGCTGGCAGCTGTACAGTTCATGTGTACACTTCAGACTCTCCAGTGCAGTCTACTCTTTTAAGCCATTACAAAATCAACTCATGCTAAGACTCCAAATGACTAAGTTGGCACATGCTGCCTTCTGTGTTGTCCAGTACAGAGGAAGAGTGGTTGTCTTCACTAGGACGAGATCTTAAATCACCACAGCCATTTACTTGGGAAAGTTAAGTCATGAGTTCGCCATCCATGTAAGTCAAATATAAAACAAGCAAACTGCAGTTTCCAAGCAGATGGACTACTACACTCTAGCAGAATCAGGAGGCTGAACGTTTCATTCTCCTTTCACTGTTCTCCCCCACTGCAGAGTTCTTGCCTCCAGGTTCCAAGATTTGAGGGGAGGGAGGATGACACAGCAGAATATCGACTTGACATCGAAGCTCAGCTCTGTCATAGATCTATTCAACCTTACCCTGCCTCTTCCAGGGGCTTCAAGTTATCCTCTAGCCATTCCTACACACCTGACCACTGCAAAAAGTATTTGTTCTGAACAGAAAAAAACAAAACCAAACCCAAAACAACACAGCAAAACTTTGCTACTCTGTTTCCTCCTCTGGTTTTCTGGGGTACCCCTCCTATGGACATCAGGCATCACCACCACAAACAGGAGAACCAGCCAGCGTTTTGATAACTACATTGCAACGCAGTCTGGCAGACATGGTGGTCTTGCACACAGAGATTCTGTAGTGCACACTTAGTGAACTCTCTCAAGAGGAGGATTTCTTCCTCTTTAATTCTAACATTATTTAAAAAAGGATAGTGAATTAAAACAAGTCTTTAAAAGTATTTAAGTGATCTTTAATAAATTACACCCTCTTAAATATTAAGATCTTGCAGAAACGCAAATAATGCAATTTCTGCAGAATTAGAATGTTAACAAATCAGTGACTGGAAGAGCAGCTTGGGGAATCTCCTGGAGCAGATGAAGCAACATTAAATCAAACTATCAGGCTCCCAAGTGAATGCTATTAGAATTAAGACAAGCATGCAATCAAATATCTGGTGTGATCTGCTTGAGTTACTACATACCGAGTAAATCTGTCACTTCACCATTAAAGTGTGTCCTGGAGAGCTTCACAGCACTGAGTAGGTAATTCAACTAAAATAAAATTTGTTTCATTACTGTGTTGCTTTCAGCTGATGTCCCTAGAGCTGTCTCCTAACAGTTAACGGCACAGTACACAGGAGCTCCACAGAAATGCTATTAAGAAGGACTTGTGGAGGTTATCTGCCCAGTTCCCACTCGAAGACAACTATCTCCAACACCAGATCGGTCAGCTGCGACTTCTTCAAGTCCTGAAAACCTCTGTTTTCCACGGTTCCTCTAAGTAACCGGTTTCAGTGACTTACTAACCCTCTTTTGCTAGAAGTAAGAAGAGCAGTTCCCTCACTCTCTCCTCAGACTAGCTATGGTCTAAGCTTTTAGCTGCTCTGGCAGCCCACTGACAGACTACCTTCCAGTTTCTTACCATCTTTGAGAAGTCTGGTGAAAGCAGAGTAACAGGAAAGAGCATTCCAAGAGCAGCCTCACCACTGACAAGTGCAGAAGCATCATAACTTACAGAAAAAGTAGTGAAAAAAGACACACAGCAACCAAAATCCAAAGCATCTTTTGGCTCCATAGCCCATTAAGCAGTGCAGATGAGCAATTCAGACTCTCAGTTTTTATAATACTGCTAGTAAGCATACAAAGAGTTCCCAAGGAAAATCTGACAATAGGTGTTAGTACTCACTTTACTATAAAAAGCCTTCAAGCATAACACAGCTTTCAAACAGAAAAGTCTTAGCAGTATTATTGTCACTCAAACAGTAAAGCTTCAAAAGAGACAAACTACGTGATTTTTAAAATTAGGAGGGGAAAAAAAAGCATCTTTCTGCTGAACACAAAGTTAAGGAAAATAGAAATTTTAAATCCTGAAACAGTTCTGTTTAAACAAACTGAAGACTTTCATATAAAAGTTGGTCTAATTAAATGGCTTTTTTAAACCCAAAAAAGTATTTTTAAAGATAGATTTAGTAACTGGCATACCAATACACCTTTTTTGTCTATTTTTCACTTTTTCTTATGGTTGGAAAGACAGACCAGATTTTAACTTGTATTTTGTCGCGAGGTAGGGGAGGCAAAAAGATCTCCTACAAAATAACTGAACATTAGAGGAAACAGCAATGATAGCAAACAGAACATGCTGCCATGGGAACAAAAAGGAGTACCTGTCAAAAGAGTTATTAGCCACTAATTCCTTAAAAAGCACATCCCAAACCTCTCTCACTAGTATGACAAAAAATTTCAAACAAATACAGCTTAGCTAGTCCTATTTCTTCAACTAACAGCATAATGGAATTAGAAATATCTATGTGTTTAGTATATGTAATACTACTGCTTAAGCATATTTATGTGTTAAACCAAAATTGTTCTCAAGTGACAGATTCATCTCTCTAGATGCACTTTAGCCAGGCAGGTACCTCAGCTGTACAATCATCATACTGACAATAGTTTACAGCAGCTTGCTTAAGTCACTGGTTTTATATAACCCAGTACTTTTTCCTTGGTGTAGACAGCCTATCCTGCCAGTATGACCGCACTGACTCCGTGTGGAGTGGTACAGAACAGTACACTGCACCCAGCAGTCTCACACCCCACCGCCCCCTTCGGAGCTCCAATCCAAACGGCTTGACAGCCATTCACAACAGGGTTGACAAGAGAGAATAAGGATCAGCCTTAGTTCAGAACAAGGCTTGAAATCACACCTCTGAACCCGTACTGACAGACTGCAATCCGTGCTTTAATTTTTCCTCAGAGGGGAAAACTAAAAAAACGTGGCAACCCAGTACCTAAAAATGCTGAGCTTTGGTTGCATGTGTTCAGAACCAGGCTCAAAGTCCAAATCCGAGCACGATACCTTCACTACTATGTCCTTTGACCCCTGAAACATCACAGGTTGTGTATTCTTTCTAAACTTTCTATCTGGGAGTTTCTTCACTGTGAAAAGGAGTTCAACAATAGTAATTAGTCAACGGGCAATACTCTCCTAAAGATTATTTTTGTTAAACTTCAAGGGAAACAGTGACTGATACTGACCCTTATTTTTACCCATCAGAACTATATCTACCAACATACTCCCTTTTATTCCACTGCTGCAAAACAGAGCACTTGGATCCTACAGACTGGCTTGGCTTTTTCCTTGTCCTTCAAGTTCCCTGTTGCCATCCCCCTACTACTCTCTATTTCATAGAGTTTATTGTACTTCAAATAAATGTGCTATTTTTCTGATGAGCATGGTTGGAGACGCCTATGGTTGAATACCATCTTCATACTGAAAATATGACCTGTCTTAATCAGGAAACTGCAATGAGCCTCTCCTTATTGGATACAGAAATCCTAGAAGACGAACCTTTAGGACTTAACATATCTGTTCCCTTATTCATTCCCCAAAACTATACTGTACAAGCAATGGTACAACTCTTTAAAAAGTTACTTCCCCACTTTCATTTGCTAACCAATATTTACACTTACCTGTGAGGTAGAAAGTAATGAAACATGTTACAGTTTACTGTGACACTATTTAAGAAAAGACTTCCTCTTCGCCAATCCTTCACAACAGAGCTTCAGGTCACGTAATTTACATTAGCTATCTGCAACACTGTAGACTTTCATTAAAGAAATATCTTGACGGATGTTACCAAGACTTAAGGGAAACAAAACATAACATACCATAGCTTAGCTGTTAACATCAACTCTCTCAACAAGATAGATGGCTTTAACTCCAGAGCATACCACTGTAAGTATGATGATGGAGAAAAGTGAGTTTAACAGCTTTACCTACTCAAAATAAGGTATTTCTCAGCCAGCCTAAAGTCAACCTTCCAATCTACCTGCAATCAAGAACAGAAAGCAATGAAAACATGAAAAACTTAAAGCCTAAAGATCTTATTTGCCTAACATTATATTCAAACTAGGAAATACAAATTGACATTTTTATATTTAATAGCGATTCAAACCCAAAAAGTATAGAGTTTTAATCTGAAGTGTGCAGACTCATCTTGCAAAGTCTCAACCACAGCTAGTCACATCTGTTGACAACACTTCCAGAAAAAGGTGTCATGAATCTCAAAAGCACCCTAACAAGTGCTTAACAAGACATAAATGTAAACTCAAGCAGCATCTTCTGTTTTCTTCTGTGGTTGACCCTTCCAACCCTTAATTGCCAGAAAAAACATGGCCAATTTTATCTTCTCCACTGCAGAGAGAGCTGGGTACTTTCTATCAAGGAGGACTCATTTGTATCCACAACACCAATGGGACGAACCTTTTCCTGAGCTGCTAGTAGCTTAGTAGCAAAGCTTTTCCTTTTTTTTTTTCTAGAAGAGACTGCCAACTTAGTCTAAACAAAATGATGACCAATTATCTGAAGTATGATTGACTTCTTGGCTCTAGTGTTACCATAGCTGAAAGTGGATTTAAGCAGCTTAGAAGGGGGAAAAATAAATAAAAGAGAAGATACCTACAGAGCAGTTTTCCTTTCTTTCCCCTCCCTCTGCCCCTGGGACGGAAAACAGGTACATGAAATAAGGAGTCATATATAGAGCAGGAAACCTCTCTGTGCCCCACAGCAGTTTTCACCCTTGAGAAAGCAATGACTATTTTAGGAGAAACTCACGGCTTCGTTCTCAATTTATTCTGAAAAGCAAACATTTTAGTGAATTAGAAAAGTTGATCATATGTTATTTTCTACTCATCCAATGGAGAACTAATCTATTCAGCAATCAGACATTTCCCCTTCCTGCCCTGTGTCCCTTTAAAAGGCTGTATTAGTTACGAAGAAATGCGGAGAGCTGGGCAAACGACAAAACATTCACACACTGAGTTCAAAGCAGCGCACTCAAAGCAAAGCTGCTCCGTAGGACTGAAACCCCCCTCAGTTTCCCTAAGGGGTTTCTGACTCTCAGCGGAAGGAAGCTGAAGAAAACCCACAAGCAGCAGCGGAAGGTAGGGCGTAAGGCCCTCCTTACAGGTGGAAGGGCTCACGGAACCACTTCTCAGTTTCACTTTTGGCTGTATCATGTTTTCCCAATATGACAACCCCCACTTTTTTTTTTTTTTAAATAATCACAAGAACCACTTGCCAGACACTTGCCTTCTGTACTGCCAAATTATGACTACAGGCAAAAAAAAGTGCTAATGGTAGGCTGCTGTTACAGATGACTCAATGAAGGAGGCAGCAGCAAAGTGAATCAAACTATACTACTCCATCCTAAAAATTCACAGAAGTCCCTGGAATGGGTAAGATTTTTATTATTTAGCTACTCTAAAGTCATTCCATTACTTCAAAAGTGAGTGACCTAATATGTCAACAGAAAAAAGAAAACAAACCACTTTTCTGTCACTTCCTTCCTTCCCACTTCTCATATAGTTGCAATTTGCAAGCAATGCTAGTGCTCTCTAGAACCCAAGGACATGCCATGCTGCGAGTACATTACATACAAATCATCTGGTACAACCAAGTTACCTTAATGTTATCTCAAGAATGCTGATGTAGGCTGAAACAATACAACAGAAGGGCCACCAAAACCACCTGAGCCCAACATCCTTGGATGGCACTTCATACTTAGATAAATAGGCCTACATAGGAGCTGAGTATCTAAATGAAGGAAACTCAATTCGGGCCAAAAAAATGCCAAAAAATGCCTTCATTAACACACTGGCAGTCTGAGTAAAGCCCATTTAAGCACTACAAAGTGACTACAGGCAAATTAGGAAATAAGAGTGGAAATCAGCCCATAAGACACTGAGGGAGGTGTCACCAGTCTGAGATGACCAGAGAATAATCACAATAATTTTTGTATTTCTTTAGTTAACCTTGCCGCACAGAAAGAAAACCACCCAAAACCAAACACACAACCCAGAAAATAAAAATCTCTACATACGTTTAATACAGAAAAGGCAAGCAATGCAAATTCAACCATCCTATGTAATAATGGACAGGAAACAGCTGTGAAGTTCTCCAACAGAAGCTGGTAACTGCTCCCCACAGGACCTGTCTCCCTGCTGGAAGGCCACAAGGACCTGGGAAAGGCAGCGCAGAGGCGGCTGCTGACTCACTTCATCCCACAATTAGAGATCTGCATTACCCAACAACTTCGTAACAACACGCTGCGTCTGGTCCCAGCACAGAAGCCTGGTTTGACGCTACTCAAGAGCCTCACGTGGCTAAGACATCTGAGGCCACCTGCTCTATGATATTTATTAGCAAAGAAACTGTGTTACCTTTAAAGCACAAAGATGTGCACTAAAAATAAGTTCCTGTGTAAGTTCCTGTGGTCACAGCAGAACTCACTGCCTTAGCATTGAAGTTACCAAGAGTTTGGGTACCAAATGAGCCCATTAATTTCACCTTTATCAGTGATGCAATGTCCTGCAGTTTCAGGAATAACTTTCTCACTCAAGAACAAGTTGCTTACAGTACCTCTCCCTCTCCACTGTGTATTTAATCTTCTGACTTGTGTGTAATGTTTTCTTTCCAGAAGAAAGATCCAAAGCTTTTGTTATGGATTTTGATTTAACTGAGGTACACACACCAATACCAGGGAATCTGTATTTTACGGAGTGTTTAAAACAAATGTCCTCACCAGAGTGATGAAACCTGAGCTGAAGACCGGTGAACAGAACAGAAATCCATCATATTACAATAAAAAGAAAGAGATACCAGAGATTGGTTCTAGAGTTAGGACAACTTAGAACTAGGTTTAAAAAAAAAAACAAAAACACACACTAGTGCACATACAGTAGTTGGTAGGAATAAAAGTTATTTAACTACATAATTCAACTCAAGAAACACATTTTTTAACTTTCTGTAACACAAGTGTCTCTATCTTATCCAGTGATTGGATACCACTGCAAGACACCCAGTATTTTGTTTATATTTAACACAGAGAAATCAGACATTAGCAAGATGCTTCAAAGTGGAAATAGTTTTTGTATGCAACTCAAATAGATTAAAAGTGTGCTACAGAAATGGCAAAAAAAACCCTCCGCTAAATTATAAATTAAAATGTCAACAATAGAAAACAACTAGGGAAACGGGGGCAGGAAACACTTATAAATATGCTAGCTAAGAATTGATATGTATATGAATTACTTTATGTGTCATGGGGACATGGTAAGATCAAGTGGAGAAAACAGCAGTTTATTGATATGGAAAACTGACGGGGAAAATTACTTCTAACGAACTGGAGAACACTCTTGCAAGGCAAGCTGTGTAAGCCCTAACTTCTCACAACATAACACAAACATGAGACAATACCTTACAAAGAAAAATGCTGCTGAAGTAGACAGGTTGGTGAGGTGTTGAGCACACCAAACTTCAGGGACCAGAGAAATAAGTCTATTAGACAAAAGCAACCCAGTCCTGTCACACATCTACCAACAGCGAATGACTGTTTCCTTTGCCAAGTAACTTATTTGAGAGGATACAACTCTGGTATCAGCCCACCTAATCTTTCCACTCTGCTGCATGCATTTAAAACAACAACAGAGCAAAGGCAGAATTTTGGACTTTATTAGACAGAAACATTTCTCCAGACATTTACTTGTTGGCTTATTTCTGAGGAAGTTTTTTTTTAAAAAAAAAAAACCCGACAATCAGAACCAGGTGTAGTAATCTCTACTTCTGCCTTAAAGGATCAGGCATGTTATTGCTGTAAATGTATTAATCACAACTAGAACTGCAAAGTAAAATAGGAAAAATAAGAACTCAGATTTTTTCTTTTTTTTTTTTCCCCTTTCTGCAAGCTTCTGCTCCCTTACACTTAGAGTAGTTCTGTTATAGACAGGGATTTAACCCAGCACCTTCAGTAATGCTATATTAGAGCGATTATTGTGATTACATAATGATTGTTATACATCAGCAAGTAGGAATCTGCTAAATGGGTTAAAATCAAAATATTGTATTCCAAAATACCTAATTTGACTCAGAACTACTCAACATTAAATGCAAAATTGTAACAGTCTATATTGGTATAGACTTTTAGCTTCATAAAATTGTTTTCTCTATTCTTATTCCTCTTCATACACAGTAATTCAGTTCTGGTTCAGTTGTTCTTTACTTTTTACAGAAATTTCAATTCTACAATTAATCTTCATCACCAGTGGTTTTTGGGACACCTAAGGTTTAAACATAATTTTATGTAAATATTAAATGTGTTATTTATATTTTAAAAGTTGAACAGTTAGAACAATAAATATGCTAAAACATGTAACTGTTCAAATAAGTATAACCAAGGCATATTTATAGTTTTATCAGCAAAATAGATTACAAATAACCTTCTGAATGACTAAGAGCAATCAAAATGATCTTTCTTATGAAAGATAATTAAAACCAAGATTAATATAAGCAGATCTAATGTCTGTTTATCTAAATTATTCAAACAGGACATCTCAGGAAATCTCAATGAATACAGAAATTGTACAAAGCTGACTACTGCTCAATTTTGCCAAGCAGGAGCAATAGGAAGTTTGGCACTAAGTGATTCAAAGCACAACTGAAGCTGCCCAAAGATTTCTTAAGTTGAAGGAAAAGGAAAAATTGCTACCTACATTTGAGATGTTCCCGAGCTGAGCGACAGAGCACAGAGAAGCAGATTTCAAACTGGTCTCCTAAGCTTTCATCACAGAATTACACCTCATCCCGAGGAAACCGACCTTTAAGGGAAAGTTCCTGCATAATGAATTGGGGTGTGACTCTCAATTAACATCCCTGCAGATACCATTGTTCTCTGCTATGGACTCAGGCACCCAAACAAGTCAGGACGGAATTTCATGGACCAGTGTTAACTGACCCATGCACACGACTCTAGCCTGCAGCAAAAGGGCAACTTTATCTTAATTTAGAGTGTGGTTTTAAGATATGGCTGAACCCATCTAACCTCAGGATGACACTAAAAGCACAGCAGTCTCATGGTTCTCCATTCCCAAGCCTTCTATCCCTGCACACTCCTACCACTTCTTGTAAAAGTACAGGATACTCAACTTCTCCGCGGTGGGCTTTCACCTCCCATTATCGAGTCAGATGGGCCTCAGTACTCCAAAAAGCAGACCATCCCTCCTAGCTGCAGACCACAGCTACTCTGGCTCAGCTGTATCTTAAAAGCATACTCCAAGATAAATTACTTGACATTTGTCACAGGCTAAGCCTATACTAACAGGCAGTTGTTACAGGTTAGCTGACAGGTGTTGATGTGACAAACCCTAATAAACTGATCCCGAGTTTGAGACATAAGAGCAAATCTTCATGTTGTTTAACTTCAGTCACATACATACAGTCAGAACATATTAAAACAAAAGCTTACTTAGTTTAACAGCTCCCCACTTAACACTGCTCAGCTACTCTAGCATTTAGATGGGGTCCCCATTCATTAACAGCTTATTTTCACCCCCACTGCAGTGTCAAGCCAACACAATGCAACCTATTCAGTGTTAACTCTGACATACCATTATCGAATGGGACATTAAAAAGTACCAGCAGTGGACTGAAAGAATTGTTTCTGTTAGCCATGAAAATATTTTGCAGGTGGAAGCACAGGAAGGATAGAGGATCACAGCTGAAAACTGAAATAATGGCTGGGAAATGGAGCTGAAATGTGCACTTGTGAGGAACATCCCTGTGTGATGCAATGGAACTCAAAGGGAGGGAGAAAAATACAGGACCTGAAGGCAGGAGTAGTAGTCTTATAAACAGAACTGAAGTTTAAAATACCATGAATAAAGATTAGAACCCAGCTTTAACCTACCTACTACCAAACATACTTCAGTAACCCCAGCAGTCTCCAAGCATAACCAAAATAAGTAAATAAATAAAGGTGCCGAACTCAAACTGAGAAATAAACTTCTACTGGGAATTACATTTCCCCAACACAAACTTCAGTTGTTTCTAATCAACCCCCATTTCTTTCCTAGGGAAAGTCTGCTGCCTTGATTTCACTTAGTGCTGCATGTAAGTACAAGCTTTTGAGTTTACTACTCCGACTTCCGTGAAGTCTTTTTAGGGAATTCTTTTATAGAATATTTGCATGGTTTGAACTGAAGTTACCATCTGTTGACCTTCCATTTTACACACTGGTGTCCTGACATCAGGTTATGAATGCACATACAAATCTCAAGTTAGAATAGGTTCTGTCCACACAGGAAGTCATTTCTGTACATTTATGTTTATAAACCTAAACCAGGCAGGTACTTCTGATCAACAGCTTTAGTCCTCACAGATTTGATACCTGCCACTTTGGAGATATTCAAAAACCACCTGGACATGGTCCTGGGCAACGGGCTCCGGGTGGACCTGCTTGGGGGTTGGCCAAGATGACCTCAGGGTCCCTTTCCAACCTCGAGCTTTCTGTGAGAGTCTGTAATACTTGACTGTATTTATTTAAGCACCTGGAAGGTGCCATGGATGTCAACAGCACAATGAACAACAGAACTTCGTCTCTCTCTAAAAGAAAATGCTATCATAACCATGAATTTCAAGAAAATTGTTTTAAAGACACCTATTGGTTAACAAATATTGATTGTAAATAATTATTGCTAAGTTGGGAGGGAAAATAATCTATTCATGCTATGAAAGCACTATTAGTAACATTTCCATACATATATATATAAAAATAAAAAAAAAACTTTAACAGACTTATGCTTCCCAGTAAAGATGTGAAAGTGTGTCGGGGGGGCGCAGTGTTACTCAAGTAGGAGCAGAAAAACTGTTACACTGAACTCCAAACTCTGAGTTCACTGCAGAAAGCAGCTGGTAGCATGGGGACAATTGAAACAATTCCAGTAAGCAGAATATGTACAAACAAGACTACTTGCCTTTATGTTGACAATTAGCTCTAATACATGATCAACTCCATTAATCTCCTTACAAAAAATGGCCCTATCAGTTAAAGCAATGTAAAAAAAAAAAAAGCATGATCTGTAAAGCATGTAACATTTCAGCAATAGACAAAAGGGGTGGAAGCAGCGCACCCCTGAAATCCTCAACCAATACCAATGTGCTTATGCTCATGCATGCAGGATGAAGCCCCTCCAAGACTATTATTTGATCTCAAACAGAAATCAGGAAAAAATGTTTAGGCATAAGAATATGTGCAAGAAAATGTGAATGGAGAACTGGGCCATAACAAACTTTATTTTAAAAAGCAAATAAGCACTGCCATGAAATTAATGATATCTGTGTGTATGCACATATTTTGAAGTCCTCCCAGCTGAACTCTTCCAGTTTGTTGTATCAGCAACGATATCCAAATGAAAAACTATGGTTTGTGCAAAGTTAATGCTTCCTGCTTTAAAAGGAGAATGAGTATGCTGCTTCAGAAGCAGCTCCAGAACGCTTTGAAAGGCAGGTGCTGAACTGAATGAACTAAAGGATAGAGAGAGCACAAACAGAACGGAAAGCAAGAAAAAAAATTAATAATCTTTAAGTTAGCTACTTCCAGCCTGTCAAATACTCAAAACTGAACATTATATTTAAGGACCAGTGAAAGATCATCCTGAGGTGATTACTGAAGGACAGAGAATGAAAGTCACTTCTCATTCGTACTCTGTCAGCATTTCAATAACATTAAACCACGTCCTGAACTTGCTATTCACGCACTTTTTCCTCTATAACCTTAGTCTTACCACGTGATGTCAAACTTAGCCGTACATGAACGTATGTTCAAACAAGAATTTTGAGATGAACGTTCAAATAGCTTTGACCGGGCAATCCAGGCATCAGTTACCACCATGCTTTTAGCTTCCTAACAACTCAAGTACGTTTACTTCTGAAAGCCTTCAGTCTGAATCCGCCTTATTATAATTTTCTTCCCACAATATGCACCTCAGCAATCTCCAGTAACATGCATTCAAACAAAACACATCGTTATGCGATAAGAAACAAAACCAGGGCTTATCTTTTCTGCAACTTTCCCCCTTCTAGCCAAAACAATTAATTAGCATTCTGAAACACAACTCTTACTCATCAGAAAAAAACCCAAACCAATATGAAATGCTCCTGCTCAGTTTCTGAAGCTCACAAAAGGGCATCTTCCTGCTTTTGCTTAATAGTAACCTCTCTCTCACGAGTTTAAAAGCAAAACAAAAAACAAACCCACACAATTTTCTTCCTCAGGTTTAATTAGGGTAAATTCTAAGCACTTGTTAACATAAACATGCTACAGACCAGAAGCCCAATTCTTTCACAGCTGGAATCTCCAAGTGAGAAATATGAGCTGCTGATTTGTAAAATGTTGCAAGTGGATATAAATCTCTCAGATTCTGAAATAGAAATAGTGCCAGCATATTCATCAAGATCAAATAAAAATCGAAGTCAAATGAAGATGCTTATACTGCTCAGTTGGTCAGTATGATTTTATGTAGTGGGATGATCAGCAGTGTGCATTGTTGCCCACTCCGGGACCACAGTGACTGTATGACATTTTAATACACAGTCCAAATAACTTCAGTAGTAATAGAAGAAATGGGTGATATTCATTAGCCCCACACAGGCTTTAAACCTTTCTATGTTCCAAACAATACTACTACTTTAAAAACAAACAAAAAAACCAAGAAAACCACATTAAAAACAAATGGAGCAAAATCTGCATTTTTGTACATACAAGATGTACAAAATATCAACCTAGTAGCAAGACTAGGTTGTAAAGACAGGTCAGACAGACACATGAAACTTAACAACTTTAAATCTTGCAAATCTGTAAATACATAGTTATTTTCAGTGCGAGTCAGACCGGGAAGATTATATTTGACCCCATGCTAGACTGTACTACAAGACTCTTCTGATTTCATCCAGGCTTCACACAGGGTGGCACAGCAGGGACAGCAGCATAGCGGGGCCAGAGAACATCAGCTTCGTGCCTTTGTACAGCAAATGTAAATCATCAGCTACCCTGATGGTTCAAACGCCTTTCACAGGATGCATCCCTGGCCAAAGTCTGGGCAAAAAAAAAGGCCTTGAGATGTCAGAAATTATTATGTGGATCTCTCCCCGCAGACCCCAAAGTCCCTTTCAAAATACATCAAACTGATCATAGTAATATTTGCTATGAATAAAAGCTGTTTAAATATTTCTCAAATATTTAACTACTGTCATCGACAACAGCCTTTCCTAAAATGACTTTACATACCACTACCACAGAAATTTACATTGAAGAATTATTTAGGGACCACCGGGAAAAGGGCTACTCCACTAACGAAGCTGTCACTACACAGCAATAAGCTAAACAATCTATTAATAGCACAGTTAATAACCTTGCCTGGCTGATGTGTCTAGCACTATGTTTATACATTGCCTCAATGACTGTTTCATTTTAAGACTACTGCATAATATATCAAATATAGCCACATTTCAGTGCAGAGAAAATAAACTTTATTCTTACAGAAAAGCAACATTTTAGTACAACACTAAAGCAGTTTTACTGAAATATGAATCTAATCTTCGCAATCATTTAAGCAGTGTACAAGCAGCTTGCTTTAACTCTTACCGCAATTTTCAATTAACGAGTTTATTTAAAACACTGTCAAAATAACACAATCATTTTCAAAAATAAGCCATATTTTATAAACATTAAATGCAAACACAGTAGGCTTTAAAGACTGAGAAAACCAAATTACTCCCCAAGATCGCTTTGTTAGCACCGCAGTGTCGTTGCTCGTAAATAAGCTCCCACATCCTAGCAGAAATTTATTGGAAGTTTTAATCACAGTGCATTACACATTGTGAAACGATGGGGGAAACAGGGAAAAAAAAAAACAACCCCAAACAACCCACAACGGTGAGACAGAGGATTCCTTTTAATATTAACGGCCAAGTCAGAAAACCAATCGGAGAGGCACGGAGCCTCCTCTGACAGCTGTAACCCCGAAAAGCCAATCCACACGCACAGGGAACGGGCTGAGGCGGAGACACGGATTCATTGAAGAAATTCTTGAGGGTGCATTTACTATCGGCTCTACATACAAGTACGGACACATCAGGCGACAGCCCGTATCCGAGCCTTACACAACTCTAAGGAGCGCAAGAGCTGATTTGTGAAGAACAGCAAGACAAAAGCACCAGAGCTGTCGGAAAGCATCTCGAAGTGATGCCGTCCTACTGCCTGTCAAAAACCCCGGGATCTCTCCTGCACTTCAGCAGGCAAAAGCTTTCCCCCGCACTACACCGCCACCAGAACAACAAGCATCGCATACCTATTTTTTAACATCTGCCGCTTTATTTAGAAGTCACCTAAAAGCTGAAAAGCCTAACTCTTAACGCCACCCGTCCGGCTGGTGCATTTGACATTTGATGTACACCACGCAGCACAAAACATCCCGTTGGAAAAAGTCCGCGCAGGACGCGCTCTCGTTACAACTACCGAGATTTGGCATCTGCAGCAGGGAGCTGCCAAAGCTCCACCGGCCGGAGCCGCCCGCCGTCCCCTCCAGCCTCCCCTACGCTGCCAGCGCACATGTAGACAATTTGTAGCAAGGAAGCGTCCCGCTTCCTCCGCTGTCCGTCCGCCGGGCCGCCGCAAGGCCGCTACGGTGGGCAGGCACCCCGAGCCGCGCCGCTGCCGCCCCGCTGCCGTTCCCGTTCCCCACGCACAAGAGAAGCGGCGGGCAGCAAAGGCACGGTACGCCAACTGCGGCCGCAGCGCTCGCTCGCTCATTCAGAGATGCATCCTGCGCCTTCCTCCTTCTTACGCTAGCGTAAAGGCCTCCCCCCCACACTAATCAAAACACTCGCGAGTCGGGACGCAAAGAAGATGGCGGAGCTGGGCCCGCTTACGGCGTCGGACAGCAGTTTACGCTGCGCTCTTTGCGCAGCGCCCCGTAAGAACCGTGCAGCGCCGCGGTGGGGAGCGTGCGTAGTGCGCTTGGTGAATGCCAATGGCCTATTTCCCGTGAGGGGAGGGGGGTGTCTGATAAACAATGGTGCCCCCCCTGCGCGGCTCCCTTACCGATTCCTCCTCTTTCTCCATCCCCGTGGGCATCTGCGGCACAGCCCGGTTGATGGAGACGCAGTCGTTGAGGTCGGGCATGTCCTTGCCGCGGTAGATGGGCAGCGGTTTGGCGGCGTCTAGCGCCCGGGCTCGGAAGGAGAGTTTGCTCATTGTCTCCCCCTCACAATAACACCCCGGGGCCGGGCGGGCGCTGAGTGATGAACTTGGCACTCAACATTGTGTAAGTGGCCTGATCTGCTCTGTAATGTCTGCGTGTTGCTCTCGTGAAGGGGGGGCGTGCAGTAGTTCCAGGTGCGTCACAGCTGGCAGTACATTTTCTGATTCACTGCTCTTTAGAAGCTGCATAACCAAGTATTTTTTTGTCTAATTAGTGATAGCTGTGATACTCTTATCTTCTGAGATATTGGGGCCAAAATCTGTACACTTACACAGGGTAAGAAGTCTAGATTACACTAAAACCGAAGCCTCCTTGGAGAAACAGCAA
>VWZZ01002882.1:708264-743087 GCA_013399095.1 Psophia crepitans
CTTCCCTCCGGGGCTGCGGCCCGCACCGCCGGCCCCGCGCTCCTCTCCTCAGCGCACGGTGTGGGCTGGTGGCTCGCGACATTGGCTGCTCTGGAATTAAAACGTTCTGGTAGCAGAACTAACCATCAGGAGAATTGGCTTCAGTTATTGTTACAAACCAGCACTTCAGAAACAAACTCACACCTACTCAGTTGTTCTTTTCTCTTTTTTTGTTCCATCAAGAATGATGTCCTTTGCTGCTCTCTGCATGAACTGAGCCTCGAAGAGCGGCTGAAGTTCTGTGTATCACAAAATAAGGTGCTTCTAACACACGGAGCTTTGTATTAAAAACTTGTCTGTAGGTCTGGAGTTAACCTGGGAATAGCTGCATGCTCACAGAATCACAAGGGTTGGAAGGGACCTCGAAAGATCATCTAGTCCAACCCCCCCTGCCAAGGCAGGGCCACTGATGCTCTTCTCCTGTAGAAACACCTCACTCCTTTTTCAAAGGACACAACGCTAAGCAGGAACAAGGCATCCGACTTGGGAAGATTAATCCCGAGTTCTCCCCGTGGATAAAACCATAGTCCTCTGCCAATCCAGAGCTTTCCACATCGGCTCGATGTACTGACTTGAGTCTGCAAAGCCCTTCATCAAAGACCTTTAGTACTTCAAACACCTCATCACTTCCATGTTATTTTGACACCTTGAGATCAGGCCAGCTGCTTTTTTCACCTCCACCGTGGAGCTCTTACAGGAGTTGTCAGTGCAATCTTCTGTCTCTGAAATAAACCGGAACTGTTAGGCAGACCAAACTTGTCCGTGTTACCAACTGGACCTCAGTGCTGACTCTAATATTCCATTTTTTGATTTAAAAAAAAAAAAAGCTTGACCAAATAGGTTCAGTCACTGAATTGCTGTTCATTTTTAGTTACCTGCTTCATTTGTTATTTGTATGGTTTTATATACCAAATACAACTGCTGTTTGTGATAAACACATGGTTTACAAAACAAAGAATAAAGAATTTTGTCAGCTAGTGTGAGAGATAAGGAAGATGAAACAAGTGCAGTAATACTGCAGAGGAAGCATGAGGAAAAAAGAAGCAGCAATAACATTACATTCATGAGCCATGGACCCAAATTAGCTTGGGAAAGAGATCTGGAAATTCTATTAGCTACTCCTATGAAAGCATCAGGTTAATGTTCAGTAACGGTCATATCAACAAATGAAGCTTTAAAAATTATGAGAAAAGGAACAGAGAACAAACTGTGGTAGATTGTACTTATCTATAACGCCCTTAAAATATTTTTATTCAAGAAGACAGACAATTCTTGACGTGGATTAGAATTAACACACAGATATTTAAAAGCTGTGTAGTTTCTAGCTTGGAGTTTATAGTTCAGCACAATTTTAGAAGTGGCCAAACTTCCAACACCCAAAATCGATTTGGTACCCCTGAAAGTGATTCCCGATGGATTGGTAGCCTCAGACAGTTGCCGTTTTCCAAAGAGTACTTGCGATGCAGCTTTGGCATCTCCGTCTTGCTATGAAGCACCGATTTGGAGATCGTGAGGCAAATTGAGCCACAGGCTCTTCCTGAGCTAGAGACTCTGCATCTTGTGCATCCTGGCAGCTCCGGAATAAGCTAGTCCCACAGCTTGGAGAAACTAGAGGTTGAAATCACTATGGTCATGCTGTTTTGGCTAGATAAAGGTGGCAGCAAGGATAGTTACTAGAGCTCTCAGCAGCTCAGGAGTTAACGTTGGCCTTTTGATGACTGATTTAGTGAAAGAAGAGTCCTGAGAATGTTTCCCCCCAGCACCCAGCTACCTGAAGTTGCCTTGTTTAGCAGCTAGTTACATATGTGCCTAAAGTAAATGCTGAACCGAATTCAGCCTCACCCGCCAGAACCTACCTTAACATCCTAGCACAGACATTTAAAATTGTACCCAAGCGTGCGCTTCCCCTACAGTCGTTGACAAACAGAGTATGAGGGGCATGAATTCAAGTCTCAGTAAATAAAACACATTTTCAGCTGAGGTTTCATGCATTTTCCATATAAATGCCATTACACAGATTCTGTTACGGCCCTGCTGTACAGATAACGTGCATTTCAAAAGGTTAGGTTGGCTGTGTGGAACAAGCAGTTCCTCCCGAAATACTTCCGCAAGTAAAAAGACAAGAAGAACTTTCCTCTTTCTGCTTCCCTTCTAGCAAGAAAGAAGCATTTTACACATTGCCGTAAGTTTATTTTTTTATTTTCAGTTATCACAACTAAACAATAGATAATAATAACCTTTTCCCTTTATGTACATGCTCTGGTTTTTTTCACTGCTTAAACCAAAAAAAAAAGAACAAAAATATAACATATTTACCTTCAAGGTGGCTCTTAGTCCTAAACATCCCATTATTTTATTTCTACAAGCAGTGCAATTTTTTTTTAAATGATGATTTGTAGGATATTGAGGTCAAAAAAGCCATTGCACAGAGCCAAACGTGGGTAGGACTAAAGTTTCGACTTACAATAGCTTAGCTTTAAGCCAGAACTGTACATCTTCTCAGTGTATAATCTCATCTCTTCATCTTGTAAAATATTACAGGTTTTCTGAAGAATTTCAGCTGTAAAAAAGTTATGAGCTGTACCTGAGCGATAGATAAAATAACTTAATTTTGATGCACAAATCAAGGAAACAATGTCTCAAACGAAATTATTTGTTCAGTAGTTGAATTCTGACTGTCTCCATATTTTCTGTATCAGATAATGGAATTGAATATGCACACTTGCATACTGGATAGACCAAAAATACCCAAATTTCATTTGAACACATAAATCAATGGAAATGTTGGCGTTATATAGGGTCCGGTGCTTTATCATGTCCTTGCTGTTGGTTCTGCGTCTGCGTAGTGACATTTAACACAAGGAACGCTTGTTCTCGCTGTAGCTGCCTAAAGCCTGGTTCATTTCTGGTGGTCTTTTTGCAAAGTTTTTTCTGTTGAGTTTTTGGTTGTTTTTTTTCCTTTTTTTTCCAATAGCATACGTCTCATTGCATTGGTCTTACACCAAGAGGAAGCGTACCTTACGGATAATTCTGTCAAATAATTGCAATGTACCTTATTGCAATGTGATATGTCACAAGCATGTAATAGTTCTTTATTTTATGTGATAGTTTCTTATAAGTACAAGAAGTATTAAAAAAAAAAAAAAAAAGCATGGGCAGGATAGAGACAGAGATTCCCAAGGGGTTAATGTTGTCATTCAGCCTCGTGGAGTATTTGAAACTGTAATTAATTGTATGGTGTTAAAATATAGCTAGAATTTTAGGGTGCTAATGTAAATACACAACAGTATCTTCAAGATATGAAATGTATAGGAAAATTGTCTTTGTCTTCTGCGACACGCCAGGTACACACTGCATGAGGGTTAGCGGGTGTGAATAGGAACGCGATGCTGATGAATCTACAGTAACAAATATTTCTGATGTCCCTGATACAGCCTTTGTACATTCAGAGTTCCTGCCTCTGTAGCAGCAGCCTCGTTACAGAGTGTTTTGATCTCGTGTTTAAGCAAAGCTTCACTAGAAGGGAGCCTAAAAGTAGTTGGCTTAGTAACTTCAGCACAAGGGAAAGTGCTGAGCTTTCCAGGAGATAGATGAATGGACTAGGGGAGTCTTTTTAAAGGTTATGAAGTCCTCCTTTCTCCCTATGTCTGAGAACTCCTATTGAAGTGAAAGGAACCTCTGTCCTATTCATTTCAAAGGGGGTTTTGTCAGGAAAAAGAGCTTGATCAAAGTAGCTACTAAGCATGCTTAGTGGCTAATGTTCAGAGTTAAATGTATCAGCTGTTCCAAACCATTTCTATTTCAAATTATTCAAAGAGTTTAGGGGACTGGCGGCCTGTGCGTTTTCCTCTTTAAGGTCACCAAAACCTATCAGCCACAACCTGAAATCTAGTATGGAATAGCTTCTTGGGAGATTTAAAGCTCTGGATGAAAATGATTAAAGTTAAAAATTAAGTTTAAATGTCGAGCCCAACAGCCACAGACACCATATAAAGTTAAATAGAAAGGCAGCTATGGAAATAGCTGATTCCCAAAATTATCGCAGGAAGGTAAAATGATGAAAGATGCTTGAGCTAGGAAGCAGCAGAAAGCTCCGGATTTCAGAGTTTTATACCAAAAATATCCATGCCAGACAATAGGTTTGAAGTGAAAGGAAAGTGGTCTCTTTGTCTGATGGTTAACGCAGACATTGGGAACGGTCCTCAGCTCCATAAAGGAACCTGGTGCAGCTGTTCCCCACAGTATAAAATCGTGGATTCTTAGTCAAAAGCTAAATCTACTCTTAACTGTGACTACGCTCTTCTATGACACAATTCAACAGGTTAACAACAAAGCAGTTATGAAACCAGATACATTTGGTTTAGAATTATATTCCATAAACTTGCATGTTTATACGACACACTGCTTCCTTATAGAACTACTTTGCCTGACAGATACCGATCACCGACGTTACAAAAGCTTTCATTTTGAGAGGTCATTCATAGGTGCTTATAAAGCCACTATCTTTTACCTTTGCAGGCTGAAATTTGTTCTCCATCGAGGCAGACAGACATACATGTCTATATTTATCTCTCTCAGTGTTAGTATTTAAATTGAGCATATGTAGAACATCAAGTAAAGCCATTAGCCACCTGTATGAGTGCCGCTCAGAAACCCAGAAATTTGGGGTAGATATTTAAAACAGGCAAGATAGAACATGCTGCAAAAATGACGCATTTGAAAACAAAGCCATATTCTAAACCAGCAACACTTTTTGCCAATTTAATAATAAGGATATCCACAGCTTAAATACGATCCATGAATTTGTGTTAAAGAAATCACCATGTCTCAGGAGACAAACCCACTGACAGTCATGAACACTAAAAAGCCTAGCAAAAGCATTTTGACCCTATTGGGCATCACTTAATGTTGAAAACAGTCAGCATGGAGGGAATCGGTGGTTCTCCTGCCGTTTGACAAGCAAGACTTGAGAGGAGACCCAGCGCAGCAGCATTAACATCACACAGTGTGCTCTTGCAGATGTTGCAGTGAAAGAGCAGAGTTACTCATGTGTGGGTTTGGCAAAAGATAATTACTCTTTCCAAGACCCTTTTCCCCCTCAATGAAAAGAAAAAACAAGCCCTTTGCAGTGCATAAAACCAGATGATGCTTGGTGGGGCACGGGCTGGTCCCTTCGTGGTCATTCTGAAGGCGCTGCAGCTTCCACAGCTGACGGATAACTGGTAACTAAATTTGTTTTACCACCAGGAAAAGGTAACTTTACAACACAGTGAGCAGTAAAAAGGAAAAGAACAGTTACAGCTGGAGCTGGAAAACTACTGTTGAAATTGGTATGTAATAAGGATGTATTTATACCATTAAGTTCTGGAAAATAACAGTAGGCTTTAGAAAGAGAGAGATTTACTCAACTGTCATTTAGAGAAATCTAGCAGAGAAACCATCAAACCCAAGTTTACAAATATAAACAAATCTATGGTGGGTTGACCCAGGCTGGAGGCCAGGTGCCCCCCCAAGCCCCTCTATCACTGTCCATCCTCAGCTGAACAGGGGAGAGAAAATCTAACCAAAGGTTTGTGGGGTGAGATAAGGACAGGGAGAGATCGTTCACTAATTACTGTCACAGGCAAAACAGACTCAACTTAGAAAAAATTAATCCATTTTCTTAGCAAGAAAACAGAGTAGAGCAACGAGAAATAAAACCCAATCTTAAAACCACCTCTCCTTCTCAAGGGCTCAACTTCACTCCCCATTTCTCTCCCTCCTCCCCACCAGCAACACAGGAGGACAAGGAATGGGGGTTGTGGTCAGTCCATCCCACGGTGTCTCTGCCGCTCCTTCCTCCTCAGGGGAGGGCTCCTCACACTCTGCTCCTGCTCCAGCGTGGGGTTTCCACAGAGATCGCAGCCTCCTTCAGGTGTCTCCACCTGCTCCAGGGTGGCGTCCTCCACAGGCTGCAGGTGGAATCTCTGCTCCCCATCACCCTCCTCCATGGGCTGCAGGTTGGAATCTCTGCTCCTCATCACCCTCCTCTATGGGCTGCAGGGGGACAGCCTGCCTCCCCATGGGCTGCCCCACGGGCTGCAGGGGAACCTCTGCTCCGGCGCCTGGAGCATCTCCTGCCCCTCCTTCTGCACTGACCTTGGTGCCTGTGGAGTTTCTCACATGTTCTCACTCCTCTCGCTCGCTGCAAAAGCTGCCGCTCCTTATTTTTTTTGTTTTTTTTTCCCTTCTTAACTCTGTTATCCCAGAGGCGCCTCCACCGTCGCTGCTGGGCTCGGCCTTGGCCAGTGGCGGGTCTGTCCTGGAGCCGGCTGGGGTTGGCTCTATCAGACACAGGGGAAGCTTCCAGCAGCTTCTCACAGAAGCCACCCTTGTAGCTCCCCCCCGCTACCAAAACCTTGCCCCACAAACCCAAACCAAAATTTATCCTGAAGTCACACACCTCAGGAGACAAATAGAAGATTATTTATCTATTAATTTGTTTATTTAAGTCATTGTGTTTTGAGGAGCTGGGAACTGTCTGGCTTATGCTAAAAAATTTAAAAATAAACCTCAGACTGCCACTTTAGGTACCAATAAAATAAGAATCATGGAGTGTTAAAAACTTAAGCATTTTTATTCAGCATTCAGTACCGGGAGTGAAAGCATTTCCCTAAAGTGAAAAAACTCTGCCCCAGCAGTAAGAGATACTCCCTTACCTCTTCACGGCTTCATAATTCTGCTGAATTTTAGCACAAAGTTAAAAGTTAGTCTGCTTTCTTAAAATACATTTGCAGGCCAAGTGTAAAAATAAGAAATCAGGAAACAAACAAAGCATAACTTTTTATAAATATTCTAAAAGCCAGATGCTTACCTAAAAAACCCCCCAAAACTTGACAACTGCCGTCTTCTGGAACAGTGGCCCAGATATAACAATTTTTCTTACTGATTAATAATGGCAACATTTTCCCTGCTCACCTAGTTCTGAGGCTGACATGATTTGCCTCAGCGTGAGCTGGAGTTGCGGTCCTCACCGCTGCAGGAAGGGTGTATTTAATGGCTTAATACTGTGAAAATAAGAACAATGCTGCAGCTGGCAGCGGTCTCCCTACGGAAAGACACCTTTGCCGATGTGGAGCACTGGTTTTTCCACTGTGGCAGAAGCCTGATGTCGGGGAGCCTGGCTGACCAAGGGGACCCTGGCTGCTGAGGTCACCCTCTGGATTTTGTGCATTCAGGCATGGGCACAGTCTGAGGCTTCTCGAGGGGTCTGGACAGAAAGCCTCTGCTGTGAATGTTCTTACCAGCAAAACTCTACCCTCTCTAGTGTGGTTTGTTTTCCTTTCCCTGTGTATATGCCAGACTTTAGCATTCACACTATCTCAGTTTTTTTTCCCTTCTCAAACTCTTTAGTCCTTCCATAGCCCCTTAAAAAAGAAAATCTGTTCAGTGCTTCTCTACAGCCGGGGTAGAACCAGGTAGCCACCCCACCTCTTGAGCAGTACGATGCCTGTGGTTGCTACTCCTGCCCTTGCTCCAGTGACCTCTTTCTGTATCGCGCTGTTCCTCTGAATGCCATCGCCGTGTAGGTCACCACCGATCTGGATCTCATCAGCATCCCCAGTAGCACAGGCAGTCGTGCTGTCTACCAAGAATTGCCAGGCTGGGGCAGTGGGAGGATGGCACAACAGGCTTTGACTGGTGCTTGCAAAAGGCAAGAATGATTTCCTGCTCATCCCCTCTCATTAATGAGAGCTGCTGCACAGAAATAACCCAGGTCTCGCTCTTCACAGCAATTCCCCTGCCCCAAATTGCTATTGTTAATTGTAGTCCAGAGGCATTTCCCTAAGAGGAAAGATTGCACTTTCATTCAGCTGTGATGCTAGGTTCATCATCACTTGTATCGGAGTAGTGTCATCATCTGTTCTGTACTTCCCCAAATTTTCTGGAAAATGGGACCAAAAGTAATCACAGAAAAACAAAAGTCTCTCAACGACATTGCTGTGCATCAAGAAACAAAAATACTAACTTGATTGCCAGGAAAGTCAAAAAGAAAATGAAAGTGTTGTGTTGGCAGTAGCGATATTGTTTGCAGTACACTCAGCCCATGAATTCATAACAACAACAGAAAGTTTTTAGTCCTCTGTTGGAAGTTATGCAGTCAACATACAGTTTTAAAGGGGCATCCAAGCTTCAAGTTTCTGTACTTCCTTGCCAAACGGGTTTATTTTAAAAAAAGACACTTTTTTTACGCATTTATCAGTCATAGCAAATTTGATATAGTAGTGCCTCTTCCAAAATGCTGTTGATCACTGTTGATTGACCACTTCAGAAACATCTTACCATGTATACAATCATACCTTGACAAATATACAAATGCTTTAGAAGACCTGCTTCCGGGGAAGTCACACATTTATACCAGCTATTGCTTCCTCAGGAACAGTGTTGCGAGCTATGTTCAGCTGAGCAATTTATTCTTATCTAAGTGACTAATGATTCAGCATTGCTCCCTGAAAAGATGGGAGAAGTTTGCTTCTTCAGCTTCTTCACTCCTGTGAACTTCTGGTTCACAGCTAAACTCTTTTTGGAAGGAGGAGCAGTGTATTTACATTTCAGGTGGACCTGAAAATGCCTTGTACCCATTGCCAGGAGGAAGGAAGTTGGGTGCATATACAGATCCGCAGGCACTCTCACTGTGTGAATAACATAATTCACGCCTCTGAGAGCTTTTGTTTTACATTATGTTGATCTTTCGAGGGTATTTTCACACAGCTGAGTCTACCTACATATTTCTGTAAGACTGAACTTGAAGCTGGATGTGTAGAGCCTCCTCCTTGTGTCCTGGACTGAGGTTTGGAGTACAGACAGAGCACTACCTGTTTGCAACGTTTCTCTGAACTTCACTAAGGAAAAAAGGAAGAAAAGAGTTAAATGTGGGAACTGAATTGTGGGTGTGGGATAGAGCAGACAGGGTAAGAGGAGACTAGTGGTGAAAGTGAGAGGAAGGTGATGCCTTCAAGTTTGAGTTTTCACATGGAAGCCTTTGAAGCTTGCAAATGCAAACTATGGGTAACTCCAGATAATATTTGTAGAACTGCAATGAAGATATGTGGCCAAATAGGAATGGGAAAGCCTGAGAAAAGACAATCTTGTCATAAATATTTTAAGTAAAAACTTCAGTCCGTGTAGAGATGCAATAAGACTACCTTCTCCCCAGGGAATCAAATCACCAAGGAGGCTGAGAAATACCCACGTAGCTACCCATGGTCTCGTAGGGTGGCTGTGGGCAGGAGACATCTCAGGGCACTGTGGACACCCAGCTTCTGGCAAGCACAGGACTATGGGGAAGAGATAAGATTTACCAGAGAGCCAGGGCACAGAGGAGCAGAAGCAGCTGAAAACAACCTAAAAGAAGAAGAGACCGGAAGAGGCAAACAAACCACGTGGGACAATTTCTGAAGAGCCTGCCCAGGCGTTGTTAAGCTCTACTAGAAAACCAGTTGCAACTGTTTCACCCTCCAGTGAGTCAATGCAAGACAAACTTCTGGCAAGCTTTCTCCTTGCTCCTGAGGCTTTGAAGTAAGATTTGTGCAATATGTCCTGTGTTTGTTCACAGGAAAATCAAGGAATGTCACAGGTGTGATGGGAATTTCTAACCCTGAAATCCGGAATAATGCCTATGAGATTAAAAATCAGGACAGCAAGTGCTTCTGGCTACTCCAGGTGGAGCAAAAATCTCATAAGACAAAAGAATGGCTGGGTTTGGTAATGTTTCTGCAGGTGCCTAAATAGTGTCACTAATTAATCATTCCTAGAAACAAAGGAGAAATAAAGGAGTGGAAAATACTGCTGTTATATAAAAAGAAAATTACACCAGAGTTTCAGTATAAATCTTTAATTGAAAAAAAGGTGTGGTGGGTTGAACCAGGCTGGAGCCCAGGTGCCCCTCCAAGCCCCCCTATCACTGTCCATCCTCAGCTGAACAGCGGAGAGAAAATCTAACCAAAGGTTTGTGGGGTGAGATAAGGACAGGGAGAGATCGTTCACTAATTACTGTCACAGGCAAAACAGACTCAACTTAGAAAAAATTAATCCATTTTCTTAGCAAGAAAACAGAGTAAAGCAACGAGAAATAAAACCCAATCTTAAAACCATCTCCCCCCCATCCCTCCCTTCTCAAGAGCTCAACTTCACTCCCCATTTCTCTCCCTCCTCCCCACCAGCAGCACAGGAGGACAAGGAATGGGAGTTGTGGTCAGTCCATCCCACGGTGTCTCTGCCGCTCCTTCCTCCTCAGGGGAGGGCTCCTCACACTCTGCTCCTGCTCCAGCGTGGGATTTCCACAGAGATCGAAGCCTCCTTCAGGTGTCTCCACCTGCTCCAGGGTGGCGTCCTCCACAGGCTGCAGGTGGAATCTCTGCTCCCCATCACCCTCCTCCATGGGCTGCAGGTTGGAATCTCTGCTCCTCATCACCCTCCTCTATGGGCTGCAGGGGGACAGCCTGCCTCCCCATGGGCTGCCCCACGGGCTGCAGGGGAACCTCTGCTCCGGCGCCTGGAGCATCTCCTGCCCCTCCTTCTGCACTGACCTTGGTGCNGGTCTGTCCTGGAGCCGGCTGGGGCTGGCTCTATCAGACACAGGGGAAGCTTCCAGCAGCTTCTCACAGAAGCCACCCTTGTAAGGCGTCCTGCTACCAAAACCTTGCCCCACAAACCCAAACGAAAAGGCTAGAGCAATAGTTATATTTTCAAGGAGCCCAAATTAATCTGTTCTTGTTTTCCCCCAAGTTTTTGGTGGTTCTTTGGTAATTAATTTCTTTGCACAGTTCTTTCTTGATTTTAAACACACGGATATTTCTATGAGCTTTTCCTGAAGTCAAAGGTTAATCCTTTAGACAAAAAGGATCCATAACGCCTAGGAGTCGCAAGGACCTGTAATCCCAGCCTGTTTGGATTATCCAAAATACATTTGTAATCTACCAAGCTTCCTCTTCTCAGCGAAACTATAATACAAGATGGGCTACGCTTTCTTTGATCAAAAAGAATGACAGATTTAAGTTTTCCTTAAAAGCAAAATATAATGAAGCAAGAGATACCTTCTCCTCTCACCTTAACTGTCAGACAGCATTCCATTACAGTAACTGCAATAGAAGATATAAAGACAGAATTCTTTCTAGTTTGTGTGCCCATTCTGCTGAGATGTTACCCACTTGGGAACCTGATGAACAGCTTGTACTCAAAATTTAAATAATAATAAATACAGACAAAGTATTGTCTACCACTGACCCAAGCAAGCCATAAAGGAAAAGAAAACACTTTCTAATCAATTTCTTGTTATATTCAACACTGAGCCAATAAATTTTTTATATGGTGGTTCTAGCAGAAAAAAGTGTATTACTGTCAAAGCAGAAAAACAAATGCATACATTTAGCCCAATAGCAATTTCTTTGTTTAAAGCTTCAGATTTATTGTAGCCTCCTAAGGTTGTAAGAACAATATCAAGCTTTTCCTGTGCTCTTTTGCCACTTTCCAGCAAAATATAATGCCACGTGGCAAAATCAGGAAAAAATCATCTGGAAAACAAAACAAAATGATTATTCCAAATTGCTGTTAACAGAATTAGAGAGGGAATGCTGGGTAAGGGGAAGAACAATACAGAAACAACAGTTTGACATCAAGGATCACCATGGTGCAGGGAGAAGATTTATCCTCAGGTTGTAGTGGGAATTAGTGAAATTAATCTGTCTGTCACCATATTTGATCTGTGCTGCATTGTCCCCATGATCTCAAGAACCAACAGTTCTGGGTTGTGTCAGGGAGGTTGTTCTTTACTGGGGCACTTCACAGGAATTCTACATGCCCTTTCTTCTTGCTGTAAGATGGCCTTTCATGGTGGCTGTCATGCCCTGGAGAAACTAACTGTGGCAGGAAACTCTCTATTTATGAACCTTATAAGAGAGAAATGTCGAAGGGGCCAGATGGTTCAACTCTTCAAGCCATGAGCTACATCCCAGGAAAAATATTTTAATGTAGAAACAGGAGCAGTATGTCTCCAGGAATAGCCCAGTCAGCCCAGCAGCATCAACTCATCACCTGCGAGGCTTAGACACCAACTGTGCGTTGTAACTCCCTTTTTCCTCTCAGCCACAGAGCTAAATGTTGAAATACAGTGAGGTCTGCTAAGTCACAGCTAAGCTCCAGGTGAAAGAGCTGTTGCCAGCGATACTGGTTCAGTGGGGCAGGATGAAATGCAGCTGGTGCCCGGTTTCCAGGAGCTCACATAGCTGCAATGCTATTTAAGGCATAATCCTTCTGCTCTGCTGGGTGACCTGGTGCCCTTCCAGGAATAGCTGCTGAGCTGTGGACCCACTGACAGCCATGCCAGCTTCTCCACAGTTCCTCTTTTAGAAAAATGGTGCTTGGAAAATCCCATTTCTTATTCAAAATCTTCACATGGACACTGTGTGGGTCAAAGTGGAGGTTGGCAGTAACAAGCTGAAGTTAATTTGAAAGACTGAGTGTATGTATTTGAGTGCAAACTAAGGATGAAAAGGATTCCTCCCCTGCACTCTGTGCTGTGATGCTCCATCGGGAGAATTTTGACCTACAGGAGCCAAGTCCAGGGGGCTTCCAAGATGGTTGGGAGCTGGAGCACCTAATGGAGGAGGAACATCTAAGAAAGCTGGGTTTGCTCTGTGTGGGGGGAGAAGGTTGTGGAAGGATCTGAAGGCTGAGCAGGCATCTGATTGCTGGTTCTTCTTGGAGGTCCACCATGAAAGGAGGAGGAAAGGGTTACAGTGGCAACAAGGAAAACTGATTAAATGTAAGGAAAAAAAAAATCACAGGGGAGTTTGGTTTAACACTGAGGGAGTGTCCCAGAGAAACTGGACAATATTTTTCACTGGAGATATGTAAAAACCTGGTAAACAAAGCTTAGAGCAACTTAACCTCACTTCCACCGTGGCTCTGCTTTGAGTAGGGGTCAGAGCTGATGAGCTCCAGGAGTCACTTCCAATCTCAATTAGTCTGTGATCCTAAAACCTGATGCAACGCAGAAGGAAAATTAGCTGCTCAGGATCTCGGAGCTTACCTCTGTTTTATACTGACAAATGGGAATAGAAAGAATGTTTCTGTCAAAAAATCCTAACCATGGAACTTGAAAAAATGGGGTTATGTATCTTGTTTTAAAGACACAATACACACTAGCCTTACATTGTAAAGCTGACGCTCCCTTTCTTTCTCCAGCCACCCAATCCATGCGAAAGCAAACCCAACCATCTCACGACTGTGATCCTCTAGCAATAAGTGACATTATTTTCAGAGGTGGCTGAGCTTGACTTCTCAGTCATGCTGATCTCCAGGGACTGAGAACTGAGGCTCTCGATGTATCAGACAGCTTCTACGATTTAAAAATCTGTTTTAAATGGCTTTGTCTGCGATAACTTAGGTGCCTTTTTTGCTTTTCCTTTGAGCGTAAGCACAACTAGTGTCAAAGTGGCAAAAGTCAGTCCAGGACATCAGTGATGCGTTTTTCAGAGGCTCTCAAAGCAGAAATGTATTAACATGAAATCAATTATAAATATCAAATCAGTTTAATTTCCTGAATTTCCTGGGGAAAGTGAAAAGTATATTAGAAAATCTTTTCACACAGATTTGGTATCAAACTTTGGGATATTTCTGCAAAATCTTAGATTTACTCCCCAAATATGGATAATATGGATCTTAGGTAAGCTTAAAGAGAATTTTCTCATGATCTGCTTTTAACAAAAGGCTTCCCTAGGCCTCACTGGATTTTTACTAACCAGTATCACTTGAGAAGAGATATGCAGAACAGCATATCTATTGAAAGAGAAATAGAAAATATACATAAAACACCAGACAAGCAAGTAATATTTAAAATTTTTTTCATTCTTTTATATGATAAATTTGAAGCAGGAAGAGAGAAAGATTAATTATTGTTTTGGTTTTGAAGGATCCTCAAGCTTCCTCTAATTTTTAGCTAATTCTCTTTCTTTCAGCCACTCAGCGATTTCACGCTGTCAGGTGTGGCTGAGGAAATTTGGCGTTACCAAAATACATATCCTTACCACTCGGTATCCAGGATGCAGGTGCGTCTTGCTGTGCCAACTCGGGATGATTGCCTTTCACTCGAGCCCTCCCTGCGAGTTGTTGCTGGACGCAGAGCTCTGATCTGCCCCCCCAGATCAGGAAAACCCGTGCTGTCCGTACTGGCAGGTCTGGTTTGCCTGTCCTAAAGGGTAGTGAAAATGCAGCTGAGTTTGACCAAACGTAGGACATCAGTCTTCCCCTTTGGTTACACACCGGCTGCATGTAAGCACGTTACGTGCAGCGCTGCTGAAGCACCCTGCCTTCTCGTCACAGCTGTTGAGGGAGCGGTTACCGTTGGTTTAAGCTTTTCCTTTTTATTTTCTATCATCTTCAGTGGTACCTGTGGTTAATGTGCGGTAAGAACCCAGTCTAAAGCAGCACCAAAGTCAGCAGCTTTACATGCTCAGTTCTCCAGGCCCCTGGCCATCGGTGGTTCGATAAACACCCCCTTTTCCTGGAGAGAACGGGGCTCTCCCAGGCTGCAGCGAGATTTGTACCAGTTGTCTTGTTCACCCTTGAGTTTTTATGCGATGGTGAGTTCCAGTCATGAGTTTTACTCTAACTTCAGTTATCTAGATGACCAACTCAAAAGATTAGTAATAAACCAGTGACCTCATATGTTACCTGCGACATATTACAATATTCTAAATTGGGAAGTTATGGTTCCATGTATGCAACTTTCCTTTCCTACTGGCACCTCTTTAATAACACTTTTTGTTCTGTTCTATTACCGATCTGAAAGCGAACAGATTCTTCACATGACGACCACAACAAGGAACCATAGGTCTTGGCACATCGTTGGGTTGTTAGTTTTCTGACAAACAGCTCCTCGGGTCTTCATTCCACTGCGGGCAGATACTTGGTCGTGTTTAACCGGCACCGCGAAGGCTTTCTGTTTTTCTCCAGCTCAGAACGAGAGTGGATCCTTGTCTGCTACAGCATCAGAAGGCTAATGATGCCTTGCTGTGGTTTAGCTGTAACCTGCCAGTCTTATTTCTGTATTTATCCTATTCCCGTGGACACAGCATCATTCAGGATGTACTTTGAATATATTAAATTCTAAAAGATTTTTTCCCCCTCTTTTAACCATACCTTTAGTCCATTAACACTTCCAGAGTTCACTTCTACTTTAACATTTCTGCACAAGGCAGGTAGGAGCCAGAGCCACGGATGGATCCAACCAAACCCCGTTTCCATCTGCCGTGTGACCTGTAATCTGAACATGACCACCTCAGGTCCTGCCCTTCTTTTCAATGAAATTTCACAAGTGCTCTGTTCTAAGTATTTTTGGAAAGGGTTTTATTTACCTTACCTATTTTGTGTTTAGTTTTTAAATTATAATTTCAGGTAAGCTCCTGTTATCCCCATTCATGGCTAGGCAGAATGGCCCTATTAATGTAAAAACCATTTGGTGACAGTTTAAAAGATTCAGTCCGAATGTGACATTGGCATAAGGATAGGATCAAGCAATATAGAAAATCATTTGAGAAAGGTCAGTTTGCTGTCAGCAGTAACCGAGCAGAGGCCATGGGGACGCTGCGCGCACTCCTCTTCCCTGGGTGTGGTTGGTGGCAGCAGCCAGGTTGGCATCACCGCACCAGGGTGGGTTTTTGCTACTTACCAAACACTTCCAAAAGCCAATATTTAAAAATAATTTAGAAATAGACTTGACAAAACAAGTTTAACTTCAGGTATAGCCAGCAGTCCGCTGAGGTATATTGCTAACAACATCTGTTTGTATTTTAACCTGTGACATTACTTCTCCTCTCTGTTTTGCTCCTGAAATCTGCTTTTGTTGGGTATGGAAGGACTTGCCTGAGAACTGGTCTCTCCTTCCCCTAGCACCCGGCTTTGCAGTCTTGCTGCTGCTCTGACGTCTTTGCTCTTGTGCTGCAGCTCAGCGTGATGGCCCCTAGCCTCACGGTGCCGCTAAATAATGTACTTACGTGCAGATTAATATCACTGGCAAAGAATGGTGGAGAGAAGGACTGGGAGTTCCTTAGTGTGAAAAAGCCTAGAAGGGGTCATTTTACTTTCAGCTCCTGTTTTTCAGCAGTTAATTGTATTCTAAAGAACAGGTCAATATTTTTATCCTTAACAGTTGTAACTTGTTTTATTTCTGTCCAAACGATGCAAGCTGAACTGGTGTATTTTGCGGAATAAAGCCTGGGCCCATATCTTGGACAGAACTTCTCATTCTTTAGTTTTGCTTTGAGAAGTTTTCAGTATAAATCTTATCTATATGAATCGGTATAAATCTTGCACGCAAACTTTCCAGAATATATTCAAAAAGCATCCGCTTTAAGCAAATGCTTAATTTAAGCCTGACATGTGATTTGCTAAACAAACTTATGACTAAGGCAACACATAGTTTGTTCAGTAGGACCAAAATTTGTTCTAGTGTGATTCATCAATGAGTAAGAGTGATGCTATCTGGAGTTTTAATCTAAGCGCAGATTTGAATAATGACCTGGATTTTTTGGAAGAGCAGCTAGCTAAGCAAGAAAGGGGAAAAAAGAAATAAAAATCTGTAAAGAATTCTGTGGTTGATAACACTACCTATTTTCAGCTGTATGAGTCAGTGAGCTATCACATGGATTTGCACAGAAATATCAAAGCAAATCCCACTTCAAACCCACACCACTTCCCAATATATACCTTCACTCATCGATTCCCGCAAGCCGAATGACCGTGTATTTGTCTCAAATAAAAGCAGAAGAGATCAGAGCTACAGCAACAATTAATTTCCTTAAAACAAAGACTCTAATTTTCTGTGGAACTTCTGCCTAAGCTAATTTACAGCTGAACCGAGGACAAATACACAGTCAAGAAGTGACATTTACTGAGCTCAGTAAGTGGAGCCTTCACGGCGTGTGCAGAGATCAAGGGAAGCAAATTCTTTTGCAGAATTGAAAATTTTTTTTTCTAAAATGACAGAGGTGGCAACTTGTGCAAATATTCTTTAATAATAATGATTGAAAGAGCTACAGCTGTCATGCACGGCCTGAAACCCAACATATTTCTTCAATATTATAAGCTTATTGGGATATAAATATGAGATACCTCTGGATACTTGAGAGAAACATCATTTGTAGTGGTTCATATTTTGAAACATGAAGCCAATTACTGTGCTAGAAGGAAACATAACTCAATCTGTTACAGGATATTTCGGCTAAATCACATCCTAGTAGAAGACGAAGCTTTGACAGACTTGCATTTTTTTCCAGAATATTCTGCAATGTATTGCAAGTTGCTGCCAGATGTAAAGTCCTCTGGAAATTAAAAGAAGGATTTAGACAACATTTTTAATGCTATATTCAGAATTACAATATTTACAGACCAGAAGATGAAAAAACATAGTGTTTTGTACTTTTATTTATTTTATTGACCAAAAACCCCCTATGGATTTGTAAGTCCTACCATCTTAGGACATCCTACTTTTCTCCTGTAGGTCGTAAAACCCTGTATCTGAAGACGATTAGGACCTCCTTACTAGAAAGAGGATTTAGCTGTGAATTAGCAAGCAAACAAAGAGGAGAAATGGAAGAAGACACTGGGTCATCTCGGAAAGGGTGGTCGGGCATTGGAACAGGTTGCCTAGGGAGGTGGTGGAGTCACCGTCCCTGCAGGTGTTTAAGGAAAGGTTAGACGCAATACTGAAGGACATGGTTTAGTGGTTAATAGGTGGTGGGGGGACAGTTGGACTGGATGATCCTTGAGGTCTCTTCCAACCTTAATGATTCTATGATTCTATGATCTCATTCTTCCTTGCAAGCATCTGCTTCAAAGAAACGCATTCAGCTTTGGGCTTTTGCTGGGAGCTTCCTCACCAGGGAGCAAGCCTTCTTCAGCGCCAGACTAACCAGAACAGGTGATTAGGGAAAAAATCAAACACAGTGAGAAATGGCTACCTTAGAGAAAGTGATGCAGAAAAGCTCCTACTGGTGAAGTGCTGGATGACAGGGTGAGAAGTGGGTGTGATGCGGTAGAGTCAATACCTCCAGCAACATAAGCAAGACTAAGAATCAGCTCGTTCGTATCTTCTCATGTTCTGATTGTGCTTTAAGAATCAGCTCGTTCGTATCTTCTCATGTTCTGATTGTGCTTTTATCTGAACAAGATCACACAACAAAGCAAATGGCTGAGAAAATAAGTCAAGTCCCTTTGGCTTTGGTTGAGAAATACCATTGCCAATTACTTTTGGTGTACAGCAGATCCAGTTTCGGATCAGGGCTCTGTGCTGTACAGAAGACACTGTTCAGAACGAAAACACAGTCACAGCCCTCAAAAGATGGAAAACGTGAGTGAGGGAGGTAGACATACTGTGGTGTTCAGGGGCAAAACGGCCCGTGCGACGCAGCTCGTTAAGAGCTGGCTGGAGCTGTTCTTCTGCAAGACGTGCCTACAAATGTATTTCTGTCATTACCAGGGACAGATTCACACCCTCAACGAGAGGCACGTTCCTGCAAGGAGATGTCAGGTTTCTGCTGCTCTGCTAGGACTGGGAATACAAACAGACAGAGCAAGTCCATCACCAGTCCACCGGTTGCCTTAATTATGGGCAATGCCCTCTACAACTACCTGAAAGGGAGTTGTGGTGAGCTGGGGGTTGGCCTCTTCTCGCAGATAACTAGTGACAGGACAAGGGGAAATGGCTGCAAGTTGCGCCAGGGAAGGTTCAGGTTGGAGATGAGGAGAAAATTCTTCTCGGAAAGGGTGATCGGGCATTGGAACGGGTTGCCCAGGGAGGTGGTGGAGTCACCATCCCTGAGGGTGTTTAAGGAAAGGTTAGATATGGTACTTAGGGACGTGGTCTAGTGGGTAATAGGTGGTGGGGGGATGGTTGGACTAGATGATCCTTGAGGTCACTTCCAACCTTAATGATTCTATTCTATTCTATTCTATTCTATTACGGCACAAACCGTGCGGCACAGCTATACATTATGTGCCTTCTTGTACAGCAATGTTAAATTTTATCTTAATTTTTTTTTTTGTATTAATACTTTTCAGTCTGAAATCTAGTGCCATATACTAATTCTAGTTAAAAAAAAAGTTTGGCTAATCAAATATAATTTCATTAACTGGGAACAACGGACAACAATGGATTAGTTGATTCCAATGTGAGCAGAAGCTCCAAGTATGGCTCTGATGATTTAAGGGTATGTAGGAGAGGAACAGCTACGTACCGGTGTTACTCCCCAGTGCACTGCTGAGACAGCTTCTTACATCCCAGGTATAACTGATTACCTAATGTGGCAACACAAGGCTCCCAAAATGAACAAGTGATTGGAGAAACTACCAGACGGGAAGAGATGAGAGGCGTGCGGAGTGAAAGCTGAGGAGGGATGTGATTGCTGGCTGTAGAGGTACCAGCGACTGAATATCCAGAGAGAGAAAAGCTGAACAACTGGGCTGGAATAAGAGCAAATGGATGAAAAGAAACTTTGAGCACACGTAGGTTGGAAATCAGAAGACGCCTGCTACCGTGGGGTGATGTCCCAGTCAGAACAGCGGGAGGAAAAAGTCAAATACGGTCTGATGGAGCTTAAAAACTGCTAAGGATTACGCAGTGCTCTGCGTAGGCTTTCCCACAGGCAGAGCCCTTGCACCCTTGGGGCTACGGGTTTTGGGTTTAAGCATAGTTTTTAGTCTCAAACTAGGTTCTCTGTTTTAGCACTAAACAAACACATAGGGAGTAAGCGCTGTGCTGCTTGGTGGATTTCTCAGTAAGAAACCCAAGCGTGCAGGTCAAGAAATGGTTTTCCTTTGGTGATGCAGAAAACATGCCAGGTCTCTTCTTGGCATGGGGATGCAGCTGGGAAAAGCAGGTCGGTGAGAGTGAAGGGAGAAATGCATTTCCAAATACAGCAGCCTTTGTGGAATGGCGATTCAGTTTTCAAATCCATGAAGCCCCGACCCAGACGTGTAAGCGGGTAACTACGGCAAGAGCCCTGGCTAAGGTGGCTGGGAGCAGGAATAAGTGTAGCTGAGTTTACTCTGGGGATCAGACTGTGCTTATAACTCGCTTCTCAGAAGATGCTCTAGAAAATACTCAGCCGCAACCCATGTTGCTAAATTCTCTGAAAAATCGAATAGATGCAGTTGTCTACAGGGCTTAGGCAAGAGTTGATTCAAATTTCAAACAAAAAAGACAATGTTCAACTTCAGCTACTCCTGAGCATGACAGACAAGAAAACTTTAGCTTCACAGTTATTTACCTGAAAACGAAGAGCCCCGATGCCTTTCTGTAGCAGTCACATCAGAGGTTTTAAAGGAAACTTTGTTTTCTAACTTTTCTTTTTCTGAGAAATGTAAACGTCAAGACTTTTTACTTATTTTTTGGTTCCAGAAAGAAATAGAAGAGAATGCAAACTTCTGATGTGGAGGTGTGCTTTACCTGCATTTGGTTTTATTGAAGAACAAAGTTGGAACAAACCTCTTTGATTTAGAAGGCCCCTAACCTGTGGAAATTCTCAAGAAGAAATTTCATTCCATCTTATAAGGATCATTAAATAAACCCACGAGCAGCTCTGTAAGCCTGATAGTTAAAGGCTGTATTATTAGTTACAGCTCCATAACACACGTTCTTAATCACGATTTGGGAAGACCCTGAGTATTACCCATTCGGATTGCCTCAGCGATGCCCTGACAGCTGGACTCGTGCCCATGTCTGAAACGCAGTGACAAATCTGCTTTCCCTGCAATCGGGAGCACCGCGGGGCTGAAGAAAAGGAGCACAAAAAGCATCTTTTCTTCTACTGGTGGTAATTTTTCAGCAGGTGAGAAGCGCAGCGAAGCAGCCTGGCTCCTGGACCACTCTCTACTACTGCAGGGCAACTGGGAGGTAACTCGGAGTTACTGCGCGTGCTGTAGGACATACTCCTTCACTGCCTGTTCTCCCAGAGCCTGCTGCTGTGTGAGCATCGTTTGTTCTATGACCCCAGCTTTATAACGAGCACCCCAGCGGAGTTTCAGCACTGCACGCCGTATATCCCCAGGCTGAAAGACCCAGAGGTTAAACGCACACCATGACACACTCGCGTGCCTGCAGCGGCCACCAGTATTTACGCTTCTCTGCGACTGCTCCCACCAAACACACCCCTGAAGCGTGAGCATCTGGATCACGAGGCTCTTTTAACAGCTCCTTTAATTCGTGTTCATTGGGCCTTTTTGGAAAACAAGGGGCTGAACTGCTGCTCGGGGCAGCAGCTGAACAGCCTCTGCGCCTGCTCCTTTGCTGGGCTTGCTGCTGCTGCTGCTGTGAGTCGGTAGCTGTTCTGGGGAGAGGTACCACTCCCAGCCATCCCCACCACTCCCTCTTGGTTGTCTACTTGCCCTCCACCCCCCCCCAGGGTGGAGTGGTCCCTCCTTGGCCTGGCCCAGCTTGTACTTGCACACGCTGCTGCTGCAAAGTCTCCTCTCACTGGCTCGCGGCACGGGTTCATTTGCTCTTCTGCAGCTTCAAGAAGTTCATCTCCTAAAAGTTTTAAGATCAAAATCGGACACCTATTACTCTTTCCTTTCATTTGGTAAGTAATTGTGTTCATTTTGCTGGAGGTTCGACTATCCTTGCGATACACTTCATTCGCTCTTGCCATTTAATCCATTATTTTATTAGATACTTAAGTCACCCTTATCAGACAGCTTATAAGAGGATCACAGTAGATAGTTAATGACAACATCTTAATCTGAAAACTAATTAATAGAAACACCACATTCGCGTCCTTTGGAATTTGGCTCAGTTTAAACCCCTTGCTAACAAAGCACAAGAAATCATTAAAAACACGCAGAGATGCTCTGAGGTTTGTTAGAAACGGAGTTTGCCCATTGCACACTGAAGTATTGCTTAATACGAAATGATCTTTTCAAAAGTGAAAGCCTTTTGGCCTCAGCTCTGGAAGAGGAATGCATGTTTTTAATCACGTGCACTGGTTCACAGCACTTGACCTTGAATGCGGAGAGATGTTTTCACAAGGCTGAGGCCCTGGCCAGACGATGGGAACGCTCCTGTCTCCAGGTGGGACCTGCTGAACAAAGCCACCCGCACGCTCGAGCTGCTCCGTGGGCACCTCCCACCTTTGGGTGGCTTCAGACTAGATCTAAGGAAGAAATGTTTTACGATGAGGGTGCTGAGGCCCTGGCACAGGGTGCCCCGAGAAGCTGTGGCTGCCCCTGGCTCCCTGGCAGTGCCCAAGGCCAGGTTGGATGGGGCTTTGGGCACCCTGGGCTGGTGGGGGGTGTCCCTGCCCATGGCAGGGGGTGGCGCTGGGTGGGCTGGGAGCTCCCTGCCCACCAAACCAGTCTGGGATTCTGTGATTACGAGGATGAATGTGCAGGAAGAGCAGAGAGCGCTCAGTTTGGGGGACAGACGTGATAACATCTTGTTGTACAGATTCTGTAATTAATTTTAATTTACTTAATTAAGTATTTAGTCTTTGGGGAAGGAAGATGAAAAAGTTGCTTCATAAACTGACAATGGGCGATTGTTCTCGGCTTCTTATCCCGGAGGCACGCAGGATAATGAGAGCTATAGAAATACTTGGCGAGATTGATTATCCCGAGTAGATAGGAGTCCCCCAGCACAGGCTTCTCATGCCTTCGCAGAGTAATGGACACCTCCTCGCTCTTCTGGCGCACGTCACCGCTCTCCATTTTTGCAAGAAATTAAACTGGCTTTGGCTGAATGCAGCTACTGGGGGACAAACGTGACAGTCTTGAAATAAAGAAACACAGAAGAGAGCGGACAAATGGACTGAATTGCTCGTGCCTTATGTGGGCAAGAGCAGTGAAATGCAAAAATCAAAATTTGGAGACATCAGCCATTTCCGATTCGAGGGGGGCGTTCAGCAGATTTCCATCCAGACTGCGCTCTCCCCGCACACGCGGAAGAATTCTGTATGGAGAGACTCAAAACGATAGCTGGTGTAAGATCAGTGAAAAGCGCCACATCAGGAGGCCGTGCTCTGAAAATGGCAGCCAGTGACATTCATCTGACTTCTTGGGTTCAGTGTGGGGAAAACTAAAATGTCCCCGCAAAAGCAAATTTTCATTTGAAGATTTACAGCTGGGGTAGCTAATGAAGTGGTTACGGGTTTAACCTCCGCCAGAAAAATCATCCCTTCATCAAACAGACAACAGAAGTTGGGGAAATGGTGTTATTAAAATTCTAATGTGGAAATTCCCAATGCTTTTCCCCCTACATAAAAATAAAACGATATAAATGTAAAAGGAAGCCAACAGATGTAGTATCATATGGACTTGCTTAATGGCAACGCTTAGCCTTTCAAAAAAAGATTTACATCCACATTCACTACTAAAACTTGACATTTGCATTGAATAATTCATAGTTTGTTGCTTGCTGTGCTTTGCTGCCGTTCTTACATGCCGAAGTGATATTAGCTCTGCTGTTGGAGGATCAGTTCTAACGAGTGCAGATATTTTGTTGTCACTCTGCAAAACGTGAACATGTATTTAGCTAAAGCCATGTTAAAACTTCCCCAGCAAGAACTCTGCCTGCAATAGAAACGCTCTGTACAGCTTTAATTCGCACCATTACTGGGCTTCAGCCTAATTCTCCCACAACTATTCCAAGTATTTTAACAGGAATCACATGTAGTTTTGCTGTGTGTTTCCATGCCGGCATGTGGCTTGTTTTAGGACAAACTCATTCCACCTAACTCTGTATGGATGCAGACGAGGTTGCTGCCAGGGCTCTTCCACCAAGCTGTGGAGACCTTCCCCCTCACAGCCACCCGTCTCCCACCGCTCTCTGACCCAAGGGTGAAGGGTTTGAAGAGACACCTGGATTCAGCGTCTGTAGGGAAACTTGTCCGAGTGGGTGCTACAGCAGGACTTCGTACGCACTTCCTATAAAAGTCAGCGCCCCGTTGCAGGTTGTGGGGTTGCAAATACCATGCTTCTGCTTTCATAATTCCCCTAAAATTTGTACTTATTTTTTTTTAAAAATTGTATTTATGTTTTTATTTTAATTCTAACACTTGTCAATTTTAACCCCTATGTCATAACCAAGTTATTGATTACAAAGGTTTAGGCAGTATCAGGTTTTTCCTGCCACTGACGCTGCATTCCCGAGGGACGTGGTTGGTGCTCGTGAGGACCTGCAGGCTCTCCTCCTGCCGCCTTCTCAGGGAGAAGTTTCGTCGGCTGCTCGCTCCCACTAACGGATCAAGTAGCACAACGCAAATTCATTTCCCAACTGTCGCACACGCTGACGGGCCGACAAACTTTGCACTACAGTGCTTCACTGCCGAGGAGATTTCCTTGGGGGAACGTCCTAAAACGTGCCGAGCAGCCCTGGACAGTTCCAGATGGTTTTGCACCTTTTCTTTTTTTTTTTTTTTTAAATAATTTAATATTTTAATTCAAATTTTAGGTTTTGAATTAATTTAATCTTTTCCCTCAGCAGTGCGCAAGCTTGCTTCCCTCACCCGGAGACAGAGCATTGTTCCGCATCATCCCCTGAAGCCTTCACTTGATGAACCCATATCCAGAAACTCAAACCATGGGTATCCAGTAAGTCTTTCAACAGGTTTTGGGGTGGGTTTTGTTGTTTGTTTGTTTTTGTTTTAAATTTAAAACTCTCTTTTCCATTTTACAGAGTTGATACTGCTTTTAGTTCAATTTCCACTTAAAGTATCACATATACGATCAGGCTTTAATTAGGCAAAAAAAAACATTCTTGCAGAGCAACCCAGTGCAGCCTTGGGACCGCGGGATGGGAACGAGAACATCTTCTGTGTAATAGCTGGGGTAGGGGAGGGCGGCAGCGACGCTCCTTGCTGCCCTATCACTGATTTTGGAGGTTCCTGCCAATCAAGCGTGCGAGAAGGACGTCAATAGCTCATGGTGTACAACTGTCTTCATAACTTAAGGAGCAAATTAACAGAAAGGCCATCATGATGTTCCCCGAAATGCCAAAAGCCTCGAGTTTCATCATTTATATTAACTTCACTTTTTGTTAAATGCATTTTTGAATAGCTGGAGAGCGAAGAGCAGGCTTGAGACGGCTGCACACAGTTAATTAATCAGGCAACGGAGCGGCGTGCCACTGGGAGATCTATTTTTACTGCTGTGATGACACCTCTGTGGCCAGGATAACGGTTTCGCTCTGCCAGGCTGGCTCTTTAGGATGCCTTTCTGTACCGATATTGGGAGGAAGAATTACAAGTTCTCCTCTTTGGTTTTTTGAAAAAAACCCCAAATTCTTAGATGAACGAGACCCACTCAGGGAACTACAGATTCTCCTTCCGGCTGGAACTGAATGGAAAAGAAAAACCAGTTTCCTTTATTTTTCAGGGGTAAATCTTCCCTTTTCCCCTCAGCAGCAGAGAGCAGCTCCCACCACAGACACTGGCACCCCCCAATGCTTTTTGTTACTTTTCTGACTTTTCCTCTTCCTAGAGAGAAATCTGTGAGAGGAGCAACAAATTCTTTTCCTGGAACTGAAAACGAGTGATATTTCTACTGGGGAGTTAAGGGTCGCTTCTCCTTCCAAAAGGCCTAAGATGAGCGGGGTTTGATGAGGTGGAAACTTCTGATGCAGGATTAAACCCCCTCGTTTTACAAATCTGTTTCCTCCACTGGGGCACCGGAGCCACTCCCCAGCCAGCCGGGGGGTCCGTAGCACGGACTCTGCAGCAGCCCCCTGCCCACCTTCACGGCTGAACCAGGAATCAGCTGAGTGGAAGTTACATGTACCGTTTTTGAACCGAAAGCATTTATTCTCCTGCATTTTCAGGATACTATTTTCTTTCTTTGCGGTGCAGCCTTCCTTTTGGTCCCTTGAAGTTTCCTGAGGGCAAGAATCCCTGGTTTTCCTTGTCCATGGCACCTCTCAGGATCGTTGGTTTTATTAACAGTTAATTAGCTAAGTGAGCTCATTAACGCCTGCAGAACTTACCTGCGAACGCTCTGCACCACCGGCCCTGGATGTGGACGTGGCTGTAGCAGACTGTTCTCCCACCCCGTACCGCAACCGGTTTAGCACCGCTCAAAGCCCGACTCAAAGCGCGGCTCAGACCCAGCGTCCCCACTCACTGGTATCGGTTTCTGCCCGCAATTTCAAAGCGCCGGCGATACCACGTGAGCACAGCCGATTTCTTTGACCGGTGGCAACCTACACCAGAGCCCTCTTGGGGTTTGTATGCGGGAACAGGTGGGAACGCTCTCGCTCTGCCTTCTCCACGCCGCTTCATCCAGGGTAAGTACTTCAAAACCCTTCCCATTGCCCAGAGCTTCTCCAGAATAGAATTTTCCAGAAAACTCATATCTGTATGTGTGAGTGTACTTATAGATAATATTTTTTTTTTCTGTTCTGAATCTTATCCCCTCATTTCTGTTGGGATGGCACTCGATTACAAACACTTATCTCACTGCAGGTAAAAACATGAAAGCTGAAATCTCCCCAGAACTTGCTTTCACAGGGGAAATTTCAAATCAAATCTCGCATTTTTATTTTTTTTTTTAAAGCAACAACAAAAATTGCTTTTGTGTTCAGAGCCAATAAATAAACTGTAAAACCTGGCAGGGAGAAATGATGTACGGAGACCCGACTCCCCACTGCTTGGCTTTCACAAGCAAAGCAAATATATTACTGCCATACTCCTTTTTGCAGGCTAAACAGCAGCCTGCAACGCAGGGTCGCAGGCGGCTGGCGGGCCGTCCCGGGGCACGTGTGCTCGGGCAGCCTCTATTACCGCAGTACGGAACCGGCCCCTGACACAGCCTCTGCGTCTGAGCAGTGCTGTAAGACACAGGAGCGCAGCCTCGCTGTTCTACAGTCAGCCTCCAGCCCTTGACTAGAAACGCACGCTGCGGTGGGCTGCGGGCTCTGGGTCCCCAGGAAGCCCCCGCGCTTGTGTCCTGGGGGTGAATAAATCCGAGCCCCATTTGAACTGTGCTTGCAGTGAATTTTGAACCAAATGAAATGTATTTGGGGTTCTCTAACTCGGTAACGCGCTTAAACCCCTGGGGTAATGGTATTTTGGGGGGAATCCTGAAAGGTGAACGTCAGCTTGCTCGGTTAGTCCCGGTAAATAAAACAGCAGGGAGAGGTGGGGACGAGGGCGGTGTTAAGCGAGTGGATCTGGTTTGACGTGGATGAGAAGGTCCTGGGGTTTGTGAGCAAAAACCTCGACAGCCATCGGCCTCCTCAACTTACCTGTCGGACGTCGCACCCGATGACGTGACCTTGACGGAGGACGCAGCAGGCACACCGAGGGCAGGGAATCGGACTGGCAGTCTTAACTGTGAATTCTCTTGGCTTTTACGCATTTAAATCGCCCTCAACGCTGTCGGCTGCTATTGAATTTGATAGCGGTGCCCGTGGCCCCGTTTAAGGCTGGGCATCCCACCGTGGCATCTCACAAGTACGTAGGAAGACATAGTCCCTGCCCCGAAGAGAACATCACAGTAACTTTTTTTTCTGGTGATTTAATCATAATATTGACAACTTTATCAAAAATTACAAAACTGATATTAAAAAAATCTCTAATTCTTAGTAAGACTAGAATGGGTTTTTTTAAAAAATAGAAAAGCACTTTTATGCTACTGCTCTTCTGGAATTCTCACATTACAACCCTACATAGCAAAATACAAACTGTAGCTAAGAAAGGTAGCAGTCCTAAGGTAATTCAGTCCACCACGAGCCCTCTAATATCTCTATACCATCAAACTCAGGGACTCCAAAAGGGTATCACAGTACTCAGAAACCTTCTGCAAAGCTGATTTAGGAAATACCTTTAAATTTTGAGTTCTTTTTAACCCCTAAAACCTTAGACTGTGAGGATGACAGACCTGGGACATCAGAGGTGGGTTTTTGGATTTTTTTCTTAAACTACGTGGATATTATCTTTGCAGCTGATACCAGCCAAACGTTTCCTGTCAGAAGTGAAAATATGAAGAAAATCCATTGAAATAAATGAAAATATTTTTTTTTATGGTGTTCACAAAATGCACCATAATAGAAAGAGGAATATTTCCTTTAATTTGGATGTCATCTGAATGACTCAACCACATTGTCACCCACTTCGCAAAAGAGAGCATAATAAATAAATAAATAAATAGACAAGAACATGTAACACTTTACATCCTCAAAGAACCACGCAGTTCCCTAACCTCCCGAGACACTGACTGACGTCGCGGGCTCGCTTTGCTCAGCCGGTTCAGTTGCGTGTGATTGTGCCATATTAATGACAAATAAAGCGCTGTTCCACTTTCCACAATGGAGTATTTTTTTTTTTTCCACCTTTTAAATATAGGAATTCTCTCTTAAATTAGAAAGTAGGCAAAAAGTATTTTTTTAAATTTTCATTTTTAAGTCTTCTATTAGAAAAAATATAGATTTATTAAACAAAAAATAATAAGGTAGAAAGAAGGGTTGGGCCTCCATCAAAAAAGTATATTATGCTTTAATGCAAAGAGAAAGAAATGGCTCTATGGGCAAAATTCAAGTATGAGTGACCAGTTTTTTAATCGCAAAGTAGGTGCAACATTTTTTAAAATGTTACAACACCGCATGACCTGTAACGCTCACAATATTTACATTAACTGCTTACATGAAACCATAAAAACTCTAAAAGAGAAAAAAAAAATCGGTATGGACTGAAACAAACTACTCCTAGCACCCACATCAATGCCATTAGTAACCAATGAAATCAAGTGCACAGAAATACTTCACACGGTCTGCGGATGTAAAGCACACACTGGTGAGAAGCACAAACCTCATCGGTTAAAATGCCCACACAGGGCCGGTCAGTACGAACTCGGTTCCGGGACAGAAAGCAAAGGGAGAAAGGAACCCAACCGAGACAGGCGCTCGCACACGCACGTCGCGATGAATGGAAACCCACGCGGGCGCGGACAGGCAGCAGGGAAGCGGGCTGGCGTGGAAAACGGACAACATCGACTCTGGAAACGAACACAGCGACTCGGAAGGGAAAAACGTGAGCTAAGCTACACACCCCCGAAAAGCAAGGAGAGAAAAAAAACCAAACCCAATCACTTCACACGAGCTCGCATGGAGGACGGTGGCGTTACAGAGAAGACAAATGAACCTACCCCGCGGAAGGAAGGGCTCCTGCCGCCAGGCCCCTGGAGCCAGTGCAGCTATTGCGACCCCTCGGGCTGGGGGAAGGAGGAGCGAGAGCCGTTTGGCCAGCCACGAGAAAGCCCAGGGGGGAGCCCAGAGGTAGTGCTGCGTGCTCTGGCACGCGAGAGCCGAGGCTGGGACAGCCGCCGGGTCCCGTCGTCCTCGGGGACGGCTGGTCTCGGTCACGTCCTTCAGAGAGAGGAGTTTGGGACTTGGGCAAGGTGAGTGGGAAGAGGAGCAATGACTCGTGATCCTGGCGCCGAGTGCCGGGGATCTGGAGAGCGGCGATACCGCCAGCTTCCCAGGATGCTGATCACTGCCAGACCGTAGCTGGAGAGTGAGATTTGGGAATTCAGGGGGGGAAAAATGGAAATCTGAGGTAAGTGGTGGTCCCGGACGAAGAGGGAGGGGTTACGGACTCCGCCCCGGGGCCGGGAACGGTGAACTGAGAGTTATTTCGGGAAGCCTTGCAGACAGAGGATGTCGTTGCTTCCGTCACCATCACCACCATCCATGTTAAAAAGAAAAATGAAATAAAATGGAAATAATGTTGTGCTACACTTCCGTTCGTTAATTTTATAATGGCTCATAGCTTTAGACTTTTAAATCTGTAGCGTATTAATTTTTTTCTACATATGTTTCACATTTCTCACTTAATATAACATAAATAATTTGGTTAATAGATTTAACCTGCACATTTCAGCCACATTAATATATATAAGAATCTGTTAATGGTATAAATAATTCTTTTTAAATAAAATAAATCTGATATGTTACATAATACTGATAAAAATTACTGTTGCTAATAGTTTTGTAAGCCACCCTTAAGTTTTTGTTTTAATACTGCGAGATGGATACTGGAATTCCTTTTTACGAACGCTGCGGAGCATGCCCTTCCACTCTGCTGCCAAACCAAACCGTAATCAATACTGATCACACTATTACAGCAGGGCCTCTGCCCCCTGGAAAGTAAACGCGATGGTTAATGACGTTAGATAATTTAAGCTAATAAATCTAGGGGTTTTGAGGGGTCAACGTTACGGGGGGGTATAAACTGTTTAGTTTCTCAGGTGGCTATGAAACTTTAACTACAGAAATGGTTGACTAAAATAGTCCATCTACTTTTTTTTTTTTTCCTTTTTAATAAAATCTACAGCATTCTACTTTAAAAGTTAAGTAAATAAAAACGCAACCGATAGTTGCAGCCTTTGAATTATTAATTAGAGCTGTGATCCCACATCCCGTTAGGAATCTGCGAGGTTGCACTCTCCTACAGAGACCTGAAATGGAGTACAGTACTTCCAGGCAAGGTTCATTCCAAACAGACAGTATTGATGAACACTCAGTGGCGTGAAGTGTATGTCATAATTAATTAAGGTATTACATAATCATGCCTTCTCTCTGCTGTTAAATACAAAAACAGCATCTTTTACATTATCATATAAAAGCATTTAGGCTGTATTTTTATTTATCACTTTACACTGGTAGTCTCTTGTATGTGTACTCAATAGAAACCAAAGAATTTTGTACACTATTTTTTGTACAATAAAAGATAAAGTGTGCATTAGGTACGCTTGTACATGACAATATTGTACAATATTTACATTTCAGATATCACCATGAAATTCTGTATTATCTATATACACAATGAAAATTTCTCAGAAACATTTGGACTATTTCTTATAATCACAATTTTAGTATTATAGAAAAAAATTTCAGTAATCATCTGACATTGTTACTGCAACCGTTCAAGATTTCCGATTGGCTTATCCAGCAACCGCTATCCCTCCTAATCATCAAAAATATTGTACCACTAATCCGCGTAGCACCCTGTGGTGGTATCTATCTGTCTTCATATAAATATTGATATAACCACGTCTATATCAATACCTACATATAGACTCATGTGCACGTTCGTTTTGATAAGTACTGGACCAGTAACAAAGACATTCAATGTTATCTAGAGATCTTCCTCCTCTTGGGTTTTGGAGGCTTCACTTGTCTGTCTCCCTGGGGGATTTGGTGGACCTAAAAATAAGTATATTAAGAAGTTAGCACAGAATATTGGTCAAAGTAACCAGCCAGTAATAAACGAGCTACGGGCTGCTTGGGGTGCTGCTGTGAAATGGTTCTTGCTCTCTCAGGTCTACACAGAAGCCCGAATTAAAAGGAACTTCAAGAACTTTAAGAGAGAAAAAGTTCGACCCCGGGCGACGCTGTACATCTCACATCTCTCCCACGCCGGAGAAAGGTACCAGCTACAGGAACTGTGAAACCACATCATCGGGAACTGAACCCCAAGCTGCAATTACGTCCAGCTCTTGGGGACAAACCTTTACACATCATCGTGCCAAGAGCAACAAAGTAGGAAGCAGGTGGTGAGAAAATAGTGCTGACAGGGAAAAAGAAGTGAGATGCAGGTCTGCGGTAGCATTAGGGAGAACAAGCTGCGTTTAGCAACCTCTGTCTTCATCTAATTATTAAAAGGAAATATTCAATTTCAAGCTAAATGCTAGGTTAATTTGAGCGTGAAGCAGTTTTTCATCACTGGCTGCTCAGTGAAAAACACAACGTAATTGGAAGAAGAGACGTGGAGGACGGCGCTCCCGTCTAGCGCGGAATACCACCACCATCTGTCGGTGGGAGCGAGCTGCTGTGCAGGGAAGAGCGGCCGGCAGCTTCCCAACAGCAGCCAGGCAACAGCAACAAATGTGCTAAATTATTTCCCTGGGTCCGTCCTGGATTCCTTCAGACCGCTAACATTTCCTGCGTATTTCCTGGCTCTCTCCAATAATGCTTTAGCTAATTATCCTGTTTGCACATGCTTTTCACTGGGAATGGAACCGATGGCTGAACAGCAGCAGCTGAACGAAACGCAAGGCACTAAAAAGAGCCCCGCTGATTCCCTGCGAGTGTTTCTAGGAATCGTAATCTTGACAGAAATAAAGCCTGATCGCAAATGTTGTGACCAGATAATTAAAATATAAATCAAGACTACGCACGGACACGCAGGCTGGTACGTTCTGCGTTACGAAACCACCAGATCAGCAAATCCAATTACAGCAGTTTCCCCTGAGCCAGTCTGTACCATAATTAAAATGCACATGCCGCACAGGTTTTTACTATAACGGGATTTATAAGTGAAAAAAAGAAAAAGCGATCGGCAGAGCGGTCCAGCCCAGACACTGACGTGGTGCTGGGACCCAGACGGAAGATGCGTGTGCCAAACATACATCCCGTTTTTATTTGTACCGGGCCTACAATCAGATCCTGCTCTCCTTTTCCTTCTACAGGCAAGAGGCAAACACACGTAGTTTTAAACCAAAACTCAACCTCATTTTGTAAAACTCAGAAGTTTGAATGAAATATCTGAATTTGTTTTTACTTACGGCAGCCATGAAAAGCTACCGATAACGTAGTGTTTCTTGGTGGTTCTGAAAGCAGCTCTACGTCTGCAGCTCCTTCTCTAAACTCCAGAAGCTCCCCTGAAGTTTCACTCCTGTTTCTAAGCACGTGTACAAGCACCTTCCGTGTTGGGGAACAAATATCACGGAAAAGGAGTTTCTTTTCTGTATTCTAATGTTTTATAATTAATAACCTGAATAATTAACAAGGCTAAGATACGAGAGGTTACATGCGCTGTCGTAGGCTTTTTTTGCATTTCTAAGTGTGCTTCCTGAAATTGCAGCCGTGGTTTAAACACAAAGATGAGACCATCACATAAACCACATTTTCTGTTAGAAACATCTCAGGCTTATGTAGTGACAGCGTCGTCATTGCGGAAAGAGCACTGTTAGGCGTGAGATTAGGAATGCTCTTTCCTTTTAACTTACCTTCCGTGACAGTATCTTTCATTTCACAGGAAGGAAACTTTATTCAAAGAGGTTTTACCTTCAAAAGAATGACGCTTTTAAATGTGGTTTCGGTATCTTGCTACTCAAACTGAAAAACAAATGGCCCTGATTTCGTGTCACTACTCAGAGAAAAGCCATGGAATATGGGGGGGACTGGAACTGATCCCAATACTACCAGGCTGCATGTGTAAAAGTATGACCAGGAATCTGCCTTTGGGAAATGAATAACATAACTGGCAAAGCAACTACACATTTACAACTCTTCCCATTTTTTTCTGAATGATTAGACGTTGCAAACAGCTTTTTAATGTGGGAGAAATACTGAAAATTCCACAATATTTAAGAAAACAGAAACAAAATCCGAAAGCTCCCGGTCTTCAACTGACACACACGCAGAAACACAGGCAAGGGGAAGATTATTGCCAACGTGAAAAGAAACTTACGTTCCCAGACATTTTGTCTAGTTCACTCATGGCCTCGTGTATAGCAGCTTCTAAATGGTTATTTAGCTTTCCACTTCTAGGAAGGAAAAAAAAAAAGACGCCATCAGTAATTCTTAGTAACACAATAAGATTTTTAAAAAATCAGTCATAAGCAGATGAACTCACTGGACATACTCTCCTGCCCGCGGAGCCTCCCGGGCTGTTACAGCACAAATAGCAAGACCAGACCTACATACAGCGTCATGCAAATCAAAGGCCTGGGTTGTGATTCCAGAAGGAAAACGAAAGCCAGCACGTCAGTGAGCCGGTTGGTCGGCTGCAATGCCCACACGACGGATCACCCGTGAATAAAAGGCAAGAGTACGGCGCGGTAACGTAGCATTTTGTGTCATCCTTTTTCTACATCATGAGCAAAGGCCAGACTCGCAGGGGTTTTCAGCAGGAGCAGCAGAGGAGAACTCCAGCTACTCCGGACTTTGGGAAAGCCTTCAAGCCTGACCAGCCCTCCACCACTAGCTCGCCTCTGCCGCTTCCCACTCCACCTCCCACGCTGCCTCTGCTCCGTAAATGCGGTCACATTTCAGCAGCGCTTTTGCGAAGGACTGAACATGTACGCTGCCGTCCCTGGAAAAATCAGTGCGTGAGCTGCAAAGTTTTCCTTTTACCCAAAGCACAAGGCTCATCGTTAAATATCTCTTCTAGCTTTAAACAGCCAGAGGAAAATAAGTCTTATTAGTCCTCCAAAATGTTGCAGGTTTTACCCCGGAACAACAGCACGCTGAGGGCTACGGTAAAGGTAAGGAGGAGACTTTCTTCTTCCAAACCAAAAGTTACCCCAGTCACCGGGCAGCTCCACGCACATCTGGTTCTCCAGTGACACTGCTGATTTCTGCACGTTTCTTTAACGGAGTTTCCCAGCTGAACCCTGTGCTCTGTGCGCCAGGTCAGACCCTGCGCCTCCATGCGAGCACTGCGGAGTTTTAAGCTGGCAAACAGTACGGGAGCCCAGGTCACTGCCCTTCACCGACGGCTTGCTGCGGAGCTGCGCCGTACGGCGGGCACGCACATCTGTATCGACAGGCTGGCTCGCTCACGGGTTCAGCTCAGCAGGCGCCTTTAGAAGAGTAACGGGCACAAAGAGGAACGGCTGACCAAGAGGTGAGAGGGCTCACGCTGGGGATGAGACGTGACTACGAGCACCCATCACAACAGCCTCAGGAAGTAAGAAAGTTCTGTTAGCCCTGCTCTGGGGATGTGGGAAGGGATGGGGGATGGGGGACGGGGGATGGG
>VWZZ01002882.1:743155-852006 GCA_013399095.1 Psophia crepitans
GAAGGGAAGGGAAGGGAGATCGTCATGTCAGCTGGGACATTCTTCCCTGGGACTTAAAGATTGATAGTAACTAAAAGCATTAGCAAAAGACTGCCAAGGAAGTAGCACAGACAAACTATATGACGGGCGTTGCTGTACAGTAATTCCATGCCCCTAGTTCAGCAAAATGATTTTCCTACCCATCAGTACAGCTGGGAGATTGAAGATGGGACATCAGAGGGTCTGTTATCTGTTACTCAAATAAGACATCCCCGACAGCATTTCGCATCGGTTACCTGCGCTGTGGCAGGGCACGAATTGCACAAAACGCTGAAGAAGCCTTACTGACCTGGCTGCGGAAACGCGAGGTGGGACAGACTTCATACGCTGAGGACGTTGCACAAGTTGAACTCAGGCTTTGTAGGAATTAGTTAAACCAGCGGTAAAGGAGATCTGTGCAACTTTAAAAATTATGTATCCTATTTTAATTTAAATCAACCGCAGACAGGATAAGCTAAACCGCAGTACAGATTCTCACAGAAAGCCGGAGGTGTCCGCCTGGGTCTCTGAACCGCCCGAGCAGGACTGCCTGCAAACCCGAGTTGAGCTGTGCAACCTGGACAAGCGAAGGCGCCCTTAGATGTTCCACGTGACGATCAGGATTGTTCAGTGGCAGCCTAACTTCCTAGAAAGTGGTATGACTATTTATACCACAGATATATTAATAATTGGTAACGTTGCTGACTTGCATGTCATTTAGAAGCAGATTTCAGCTGTCAAGTTACCCATACGCGATGTAAAGTCACTCAATCAACAATATGCTCTATCAGCAATCCGCCCGTATTACAATATCTACAAAACTGTTGTTAGTCAAACCCACCCTCTGAAAGCAGTTAAAGTGTAAGTGACCATTCGAATTGCAGTCTTCAGACACTGTTGTTATCTTTTTTTTACTACGAAGAATAAAAACTTGCCCCGGAGCATATCAAAGTTTCAGAAGTGCCCATCACCGGAACATCCATCTACTGCAGACCAAATGTGGCAGCTAAAAGCCTGAGAACTTGATGTCAGATAAACAGCAGGTACCTAGTGATGCAAACCAACTGTAAACATCACAATCTTGGTCAAATTACGTTTAAAAGATTCTAGCAACAGTTTGCTCCTCTCAAAGGAACACATCATCTCTTAGACAACCTCTGATGGCCAACAGCTCTGGAGGAGGATTTAGACTCCTTCCCTGGGGGAGGGAGGACAGCCTTTTGTCATGAGTTCTCTTAATGCTCCTCCCGACTAGGCCCATGCACATTAAACCAAGATGTACCATCAGAATGACGGCTGCCCACGTGTTCTGTTGAAGTTCCCTCCCATAGTGGACATACTCTAGACTTCAATTGCTGCTCTGCGCAGCTCCTGCAGTGATAACAGGGGACATCTGAGTGCGCCCACCTTGCCTGTCTCTAACTGTGGGGCAAGGCGCTACCAGACTCACACCTAGAGAAGAACGAGACTATGTCAGGATGGAGACTGACTGGAGCTGGAAGCTGGGAAGGTGGTGGAAGAGATGCTTTAGGAAGAAATTCTTTACTGTGAGGGTGCTGAGGCACTGGCACAGGTTACCCAGAGAAGTTGTGCAGGCCCCATCCCTGGAAGTGTCCAAGGCCAGGTTGGATGGGGCTTTGGGCACCCAGGGCTGGTGGGAGATGTCCCTGTCCATGGCAGGGGGTTGGAACTAGATGATCCTTGTGGTCCCTTCCAATGCAAACCATTCTGTGATTCTATGATTCTTTATTTCTTCCCTTACTGGAGTCCTGTTCAGCTCTGAACACGGCCACGTGTCCAACGTGGGACATCAGAGAGTCAACTGTTCAATGCTAAGAAGCCATGTTCAAACTTCATTTTGAAGTAACAATACGGGTGGTAGAGATGGTCATGGTAGGGACGGTCACAGGCACAGCCCTGACCAAAGAGAAGCACGGCGCGGGAAGTAACACACAGAGGAACAGGAAATCATGGGAGAAGGAGACACTGATATGGGATATGACCCATGGAAGATGCTTTGCGTGCAGTGGGACAGGAGAACATGAGTGGACAGAGGAATGCAGAGAACTATGAAGCTTGCAGAGAGCAAAGCCTGGCTCGGACAAGGCTCTGACAAGGGATGACTGGGGCTCCAGCAGATAATCTTCTAGAGACTACAACCAGATCAGTGAGGAAGCTGCTACGCTGCGGAAGCTGGAAGCAAGGAGGACATGGCTAAGATGAGACGGAACTGAGAAAGGTTGGGATGGCTCAGTGGTTTGTACCAGAGGGCATTTTCCTACAAGGTCCAGAATAAATAACGGCGGTTTAGGGTCACAACATGCCTCTGAGATACCCCCAAGCAAAACACCTTTCCATTCTCTAGTAAAGTGCTACACAAAGGGCTTCAGATCATCCCACTAGCTGGAGTTACAAAGCTCTGTGCTGACTGCGCTGACGAAACGGGCTACAACGGCATTTTCTCCGGTGCCTTGTTTTGAGACCTAAGGAACTGAATACATAAAACATTCCCACTAAAAACTAAGACTGAATTTAGGGTGCAACTTGAATTGCATCCTATTACATCCCTATCACAATGCAGATTTTAGCTTTGCAGATATTTTTCATCTTTAATTTCATTTAAATATATAAATAATAAATAAATGTTACTGGAGACTGAGTCAAGACCATGTGCAGTGAAGGAGTCTACTGCAGTCACCCCATAAGTAACATCTGCTGCCGAAATCGGACAACATACTTGGGCTGAGACAAGAACTGTAGGAACACAAAGAATAATTCACGGGGTTAAGGTATCTGAATGTCATTTTGAGGACCCAGATGCTAACCCTGCTCTGCTGAACACGCCGGACCCGCGTGCTGTTAGTCCGTGCTCTCTCAACATAAATGTCTCGCGGGTTTCTTTACTCATGTCTTCGTTACTGTAGAGTGTTCAGCTTCGTGCCAGTCTCCTGTATGTGTAAGTGCTGAGTACGTGTACAGGTAGAAAGCAGGAATAGGAGTATTCTACATGTAGCAATTACATCTCATGCTAAATGTTTTTAAAGATGTGGACCCGCGTGTAACAAGATCCTACAGAGACATATGCAGCGAGAAGACCGTAAGGACAGAAGTAACTTTCCAAGTAAATTTAAACCAGTACACAGGTAAAAGGGAGGGTCCATCAAGAAATACCAGAAGGCTTAAAATATGAAATAAGGACAAGTAGAAATATGGAAGAAAAACCTGTAAGGGCTGCAAAGCCACCCTACGAGAGGGGCAAGCAGTGCCCCAGAGCGCGCGGGACGTTCGCTGTCTCGTGTTTCCTTAAGGGCAAGGAATGAGGCAGAACCAGCCGTGCCACAGGAAAAGGCCACTGGGTCCGGTGGAACTGCAGACAATCCTTGCAGCCTGCTAAATATACGAATGCAAATTAGAAGATGGGAGCTTTTCTGAAATTGTACTGTTTATTTCAATGTTAATACTTCTTTAAATCTGCTCCTGGTGACACCTTACTTGAGTCACGTATTGCGCTTCAGGGACATGAGCAAATAACTGGGGAGTTGCCAAAAGCCAAAAGCCCTTCTCACTACACACCCTTCAACTCCAGGAAGATATTTTGAGAATTATCTTGGGAAAAACAAGCACCAACACTGTCTCATTGGCACAAAAAATATTTCTCTTAAGCACCGCGTGACATATAAATAGAAGAAAAGCTTACACCTTAAAAGGAGTTGAAGACAAATAATTATTTAATTCCTTTAAACCTGTGTTTATTGTGTGAAAGACAAGTATGGCAAGCTGACTTTAATTCTCACACAGATTCAAAGTAATGTATTTTCACTGTAACAGCAAATACGCACCAGAATCCTAGGACAAATCCAAGCATGGTACAATTCCTACTTTAATATCCTTCTATAGCTGTCCAGGTATTTTTTACCTCCTAAAGTCAACCATTTTCCTCTTCTTGTCTATGCTGATGCTTCATGTCCTTATGCCGTTAGGACAGTTCCATGGTCTTTCCATCCTCATATATTTGTAAATAAAGCCCCTGTGTCCTGGGCTGCATCCCCAGCAGTGGGACCAGCAGGGCCAGGGAGGGGATTCTGCCCCTCTGCCCCGCTCTGCTGAGACCCCCCTGCAGTGCTGCCTCCAGCTCGGGGGGCCCCAGGGCAGGAAGGACATGGAGCTGCTGGAGCGAGTCCAGAGGAGGCCCCGGAGATGCTGCGAGGGCTGGAGCCCCTCTGCTCTGGAGACAGGCTGAGGGAGCTGGGCTTGTCCAGCCTGGAGCAGAGAAGGCTGCGGGGAGCCCTTGGAGCCCCTCCCAGTGCCTGCAGGGGCTGCAGGAAAGCTGGAGAGGGGCTGGTTGCAGGGCAGGGGGGGCCAGGCCAAGGGGAAGGGCCTGAAGCTGCAGGAGGGGAGCTGGAGCTGAGCTGGGAGGCAGCAATCCTTCCCTGGGAGGGTGCTGAGGCCCTGGCACAGGGTGCCCTGAGAAGCTGTGGCTGCCCCTGGCTCCCTGGCAGTGCCCAAGGCCAGGTTGGATGGGGCTTTGGGCAGCCTGGGCTGGTGGGGGGTGTCCCTGCCCATGGCAGCGGGTGGGAACGAGATGGGCTTTGAGGTCCCTTCCACCCCAAACTATTACATGCTTCCACGATAACAGCTAAAAGGCAAGATAAACCCGAACAGCTCACACATGCCTGACACGGGGTACAAGAACAGCTCTGCACAGAGCCCCTTGGCTGGTTAATTACAGTCAGACTTCACAAATTCTGAAACGCCTCTCAGCTGTGGGAAATAAACTGGATTTATCTGAATAAACCTGTGCTCTAACTGCAGCAGCAGCTGCCAGGGGAGAGGGGAGAGATAAGAAGGGCAGATCTTGTTAAAAAGCGTATTTGGTCAGAATAGTTTTGATGTAATAACTTTTTTTGCTGTAAATTAGAAATCCTACACATGAAAGCTCAAACAAGTAGGCTGACATTTTACAAAGGCTACTGTAAATATCAGAAGATGCAATAAAAATGCAGATATCAAAGATCTCAGATGATTATCATAACCAACACAAGGAATTCAGAAAATTAACTCTTCAGTTTGGCCAAGCTGCTGAGCTCCCCAAAATGAGAGTCTTAGGAAGGAAAACAATTTAATTATTCCCTTTCAGCAGTAAATAAATGAGCATTTACTTACTTTCTGTTCCTTTTTCTGGCTCGGTTGTAAGCTTCTAGACCTTCCGTTAGTGTCTTCAACTTCTCTGGCTCCACCTGAGTGAAGGTATGAACACCAAACCACATTACCCAGACCTGCAATTATTAAACACTGCTTTTACTTTACTGCTAGACGTGCATTATTACGGAGCCTAGCTCTGACGGCATCCGCTACCCTTCCGACAAGGAATAAACTAACGTACGGCTACGTACACCCCCTCAGACACACACAGATGTGCTGTAACATCTCTAGATGTCTGCACCACTAGCAATAGAAATAGAAAAACCAAACCCATGACACTTAGGGAAACAGAACTAAGAAGGAAAAGAATATTTTTAAAACCTTGTTTGTCTTTATATTACTAAGGTGAAACCCGCTGGTGAAGTCTCATATTCCGTACTCGTATTTTACAAATGTCTCGTATGTCTTTGAGACCACAGGGAATGCGTTAAAATACCGAGTTGCCTCGTACGCACGATACAATTTTTACAGATGCCATCAACACAAAAACCACCTCACATCACCTCAGATTTCTGGACAAAGTATTTAAGACCCCGGCGGAAGAAGGCAGCGACCGGCATGGCCAAATCCATTCCTGCTTCAGAGGAGCCGCGGTACGTGCCTAAGTCAAAAGGTTGAAGGCCTTAACGGGGGGGCCGGCAGGGTGACAGGCTTCATTTATTTATGCATTATGGATCTATGAGTCTTGCCTGGGGCTCGCTTTAGCAGCTGGTCTATTGGTCCTCAGAAAGGTAATTTTATTTTTTTCTTTTTACTTAGGCACATACTGCAGCGATCTGCCGCGTCAGGAGTTAATTTGAGCACGTGCTCAACGGAGACGCTGAGCTGGTGTTTAAAATACTTCCACTGGGAATTTAAGTTCTCTTGAAATCAACCAGAATGACAATCTTTGGAGCAATCTGTGTATCAGAGAATCACCGGCACCACTGCACAGGTACCCGTAAACACCACAAACACGAAATAAAATTAATGAGATCATCTGCACGATTTTATCATTCGCATTCTCAAAACATTAATCCACGTAACTCTGCATGTTATTTTGATTTGGCTCAGTCATTTCTGCTTGTGAAAACAAAAAAGGTATTTAAACCCATCAGTTTAAAGAAAATGATGGCTGAATGCCTTTTTTGTGTCAGCATTGCTACATTTTGTTTGACTTATTTTTAAGCTTTGCGTAACTTAACGAGAACCTTATATAGCATTTGTTTCGTTAAAAAGTACAGCTTGTTTTCTGACACAAGGAAAATTAATTCTATAAATACAAATTTATTAAACATGCCTGTATACAATCCGAAAAATAACTTTAAATGTAAATTCCCTCTAAACCCAGGCTCTCAATTACCGCATAATTTATTTTCACAATGAAACTGAATTTTAGACGTGACAATGTGAAGTTAATGAGCGAGCAAGTTGTCAAAATCTCTAGAAATAAGGCCCAATATAATAAATATTTAGACCAAATTTCATGTCTTGAACTTAGGCATCTGCTAATGAAACTGGGGAATTCTGCCGCCTCGGGAACTTAGGAGACAAGAGTCATTAATGGTGAAACCCGCACACGGGGAGGCAAGATTTCTATTTTCATGAAATAGATTCAATTGGTGCCACAGACTGTAGCACTTGCCCCTTGAAACTGTGCTTACTGGTAATGTACGACTGCAAATACTTCAAATAATTCCTCTCCTAATCACGCTTTGGAAAAATACAACTGCATACGTAAGAAACACCCTCTGCTTAAAACCTGCGGAGCTTTTCTGAGGATAAACATCAGGCCACCACGGAATGAGCAACCCGCCTTCAGCTTACACGCTCCGTCTCCTTACAACGGCCTTAACGGCGGCAACGGGACGCCGCCTGCAATGCACTACAGCTCAAGCTTCATCTTACAGCATGTCCCAAAAACAGCTGAAGGAGAAAGGTCTGTTTTCCAAACTGGCCAGAGCTAAAGGGCAGTAACACCATCAGCTTGGTCCTTTACCTTGGACACCTCGCTACGTGACGGAGCCGTCACGGATGCCAAATTGCACATCATCCAGAATATAAACGTGCCCAGGAGGCTCAGGCTTTGCAAAGGGTTGTAGATGCCTGCCATGAGATAGGTGAGGGAGTTCCGTGGCAAACAGTTTTACGAAGAGCTAATATCACGTTTGGGTAAGAAGAAACTGCTGTTAAGTACCAAAAAGGAATCAATATCTTCATTATTGGCATTTTGTGATGGCAGAACAGTAAAAAGCCCTGCTGGCGCTTTTCTGAAGAAGTAGCATCAAATCGCTAACGTAACACGGCAGCTGTAACAGACACATCTGAATTAATAACACCACGTGCCTTCATTTACAATAAGCCATTACACCACTAGACAATACATACAAACGGGATGTGCAGGACACTGATAAATCACACCCATTATTAACTGCAGACCGATAAAAGCTCCGTTTAAATAAAAAACCAAAGCAAAGCCAGTTTAACGGACGGAAGGTCCTACCGAGAGCAATAGCTGCCCCGTAAGAATCCCCACGACACGCACTAACGGGTACCCACTGCTCACACAAACCCGTTGCCTTTCCCACTGTCACCCTCAAAACCTCGTTCCACCTTAGGTGATTTGATTGGGATAATAATCAAATAAATTACTTCATGAAGTACACATCCTCCAGTTTTGGATGCTCATAGCTTCAGGCTTGCTTCTTTTCAGAAACTCCTGCTGCTACTGCTGCGCTTCCCTTGGGTTCCGCTTTAATTTCCAATGGCCAAAAAGCGAGGGCTCATTGGGAAACCAAGGTGCCCTATTCCTGCCTCCTCCTGGTAGGGAAACGCCATCCTGGCTGCTCTTCAAACAGAAGCATTATTACATTTAATACCCAAAGTCTTTTACATGGAAATAAAAGTCAAATTATGTATGCTATAAAGAACAGAGAATATACAAGGTACTGTGAAATCCCGCCAGCACAGCGAAACTGATGTTACAGTACAGGGGGTCAACATTTGATTGCACAAATACTTCAAGAGACGTTTTAAGAAAGCTCTGCAGAAAATCCACCATCCAGAACTGCTGCTAATGACCCCCACCGTGACTTGCAACCTTTCAGGATTTTTTGAAGTGCACAATTTCCGAAGGCCATTTGGTTTTGAAGGTTATTTCTTTTCGGTTTTCAATGACATTATTGTTTTCCCTTTTTCTCCAGACCGGGCTGCCCAGCCGTCTGAGGGATGCGGCTGTACGACATGTTATAGGAGTGTCTGGACACGTGTATAGGTGGCCGCTGCGCATGGGAGCTGCTGCCTGTTTTCAACCAGAAGCAGAGCAATTAGACAGCACACGCACATTTTCACCTCTGCCACATTCCCCTGTATCCCACCTTTCAACCTCAAGCCCTGACCTTCGGAGCGCGTGGTCACTCTGTTCTTCTTGCTGAAGAAAGGTAGACATACTTCTTTTTTTTTTTTTTAAATATAAAAGTATTAAATTAAAGGCCTTCCAATGTGAGAGGTGATCCGTTGCGTGGGACCTTCTGATGAAGAGAATACCTTGACGGTACTGCACGAGCAGCAATGTGTGCACTTCCACAGGTTGCTTCCCTCTCGTTTGTGCTTCAGTACACAATAAAATCCGTGCCGCTGAATGTAGAGTTACACAGCGCTCGTATAACGTACGTAAGAGACACAAAACTAAAGAAGGCAGGTTTGCACAAAGGCATCCACACATTCTGATAGCCACGAATTGGGGAGTAAACTCAGAGAACTGCTAAAGGAATGCAAATGAAAAGAATGTGACCCCCTTTACAGAGGTGCTAAAACATACGCCCTCAAACCGTATCAAAGCAGCCGTACAGACACGGATACACAGTGCTGGGGCGTTCATGCACACACACAGGCTTGGAACACACCTGCACTGTCATTACTGTATTTGTAATTCATACGGGACAGTGATATTCTAAACCTCCTAATTTTTCCAGTTTCGTTTAATCTTTCATAATTTGTGGTCTCTCTCGTTTGCTTATAATTTATAAACTGACTGGTAACTGGGGAATCCAACCTTTACAAGGAATGACCCTTACGCATTGAAACATCGTTACTGAAGCGCATGGATTTCCTTACAGTAAATCCTTTTGTTGAGCGCACCCGCAGCGGAGCTCCTTGACACCTTTGTGGCTAATGAGATCAACAGAGGAGCCACCGGTAAAGAGACACTAAAGCTCTCTCGACCAGGGCTGAAACCGTTCTGGCCAAACGTCCCCCCGGTTAGTTAGAGCCCCGGTTCACCAAAGACCTCTTTGGAAAAAAGACGTAATTTTTGTAAAATGTGTAATTATACAAGCAGTGGAGACCAGAATTTGAAATATTTATACTAATAAACTAACAAATAACTCCTCGGTAACTGTATTTTCTGCATATTCCCCAACATGCATATGATTTGTTGAGACAAAAGAACAGATTTTAGTAGGAAAGAGCAAATTGGGATGCTTTCCTCACTGTCAGAAGATAGTCAAAACCTCTTTCAAGGTGAAAATGCACTTGCATTTCCTCCTAACGAGTGTGTCAGTCAGTAAGATTTACTTATTAATATTTACTTATTACAGACTCTGATTAGATCCATTTTCCTTTTTGCAGTTTTCAACCCTTTTAGACACCTCCACATCAGTTTCTTTGGACACAGCCAGAAGTTCAACTCCACACACAATGTAAGTTAAACAATTTTTTTCTTAACAACATTTTTTTTACGTAGCAAGTCTTTTGTGCACAAATTAGTTAGTAAAGCGTAATCAGGCCAAAATATAATCTCTTTCATGGCATAGTTATCTAACGAGAAACTCCTACCAGTGGGAAAAATTCAGTTCTGCAAACCATAGTTATGAGAAAACAAAAAAAGGCAATTCATACTACCAAAATAAGAGACAAAGAAAAAAATAAAGAATGGATCGAGATAGTTTTGATAAACACTTGCATGGGCACAGGTACACGTGTAGATAGACAGATAGATATGTGCATAGATATATAAATATACCTTCCCCTCCTCAGCGTTTTGTTGACATGAATTGTGAACTTCCTCTTCTCTTACTAGTTTTCCAGGCCATGAAGTCAGTCCTTTGATTTGGCCCCAGACCAAGTCGCCAACATTAAACGTCCTCGGCCTGTAATGTATCAGCTCATTTGAAGAAGGGGAGTCTGGGTTCCTTAGGTCATCTTCACTACTGATGCTTTTAGCATCCGAAGGGCTAGGCACACACCCGTTAATGCTTTTGGCATTAAAATCTCCATTGTAATGGATATAGTCTTTAACTAACGAACTTTCCAAGCTATTTGAGGAACTTGGAGATTGCTCTTCCAGAATCAGGTCTTGTTTAGAAGTGTTCAGCAACTCCCCAAATCCTCTGTTCTGCTGAGGCCTATTTCCATTTATGTGTGCACATCGTTCCACAGTGTTCTCCAGTCTTTCCTTAAAACTCATCATAGTTCTTTTGTAATTGTTATACCTGAAATTCTCCTCCAACATTTTATCACTTTGACAGTTTCGCTGTGATAACAGTATCTGATGCTGCTCGCCTTGTAATAAAGGCAGTGTGGAGATGTTATTGGGCCTTTCATGACAAGGACTACTACGGATATGGGTAGAGTGGTCCAGAAACTCATCGCATTTCCATCTATTTATTTCACTAACAGGACTCTGCTCCCCTTCCCACTGTTTTTTAGGTGTGTTACAACTTGTTGACTTGTAATATTCATACCCATCCCCTTCACTTGAATTTTTACCATGCTCTGAATTCTTCAGTATTCGTGTTCCTCTAGTGTTCCTTACCCTACCTTCATGATCAGAAACGGCAACGTTTCTTCCATGGATTACTGCACTGACAGCACTAGAAAGATTTAATGGGTCACCAATTGAGGCTGTGAAGGCACTCATGGCACTCAAAGCTGGAATGGGACTCATTTGTGTTGTACTGCTAACAGCAGTCGTGATTACTACTTGCATTCCTTTGCTTGCAGCATCTACAACTGCTTTGTAGATGGCGTCCACCGACGTATCACCCTGAGCAGCGACATTGAGGTTATCCTTTGCCTGTTGGCCAAGAGATGGTTCAGTTCTTTGCTGCAAATCACAAGAAGTTTCTTGGAAAGGAGGAAGCATAGTGTTGGAGCTCTCAGGAACTGGTGCCATTCCCATCTGAGTGATCATTCTTTTGTTTAGGACAGCAGCGTCTTCCTGCATTCTCACCTGGAAAAAACAGAGAAAAAAGATGGACATTGCTATTCTGCCTCAAGTTCCGTTTCAACAAACTGTTTCATTCTGATAAAAGATCAGGACGGTGCCCAGAGTGACTGTTACATAATTTTATGTAATTTTATTTTGGTTACGAAGTTCAATGCTGAACAAGCTAGACAGAAAACAAACAAAAAAGAGAGCATAATTTAAAGGAAAACAAACCCACTGGATCTAGACTTTGCCTCGTGGATCAGAAACAGATGTCTTGCATAAAATGATACAACCTATCATGCACTGCTGAGACTACATTATCATCTCTTTCAGAGACTTTTCAGAGATGTCCTCTTCTGATTGAAGAGGAAATCCTCCTTTTTTTCCTCTCAAGTCTTAAACATCTCCACCAAGGCAAATATTTCTGTTCTCAACTATTCTTTTTCATTCCTTCCCAGACCCTAATTTTGCTTCTTTCCTCCCTACCAGCTGTTCTTCTAGGCTCCTTGTAAGCTCCTCACTCCATTTCTGGAATGTAGGCCATCACTGTCCCTTTGGAATTGGCTAACATTTCTGGTTTTCCCCTTTCGGTTATGCGCTTCTCTCGTGGGATCACTTTGGACTTCAGTCCCTTGCACACCACGCCTGCATCCCTTTGCAGTGCAGCCGTAATGTCAGGCACTGCCTCAGTAAACTGTAACCTTCAGATTAAACTAACGGCTTTTTATATTTCTTGTCACATCCGTAGGCAGTGAAGACCATGTCAGTAACAGTGCTATAAAAAAAAGAGGGGAAAATATTTCCAAAAGCTCCTTTAAACGCTCACCATTACTATTTATGTAACTGAGAATCAGAAGCAAAAAATACTGAGATAAAGCTACCAAAATTCATATAAAACCAGAGGGAGGTAAGAGGCAGTTAGAGGACCATGATTTTGCAATAGCAGTGAAACATCTACACTGAGAAAACGACACGCCTTCTTTTTCCTCCTTAAAGGGTAAAAGCGCTTTCGGGCACTATCTGCACGCTTCCCTCTTCATGCCTTGAGTCTGCAGCAACCAGAGTAATACTGAATAATAACAAATAGGTATCTTAACTCTGGTTTTATCACCCAGTTTGGTTGCTATGCTTCCTGTCAGTATGTTAGTTTGATAGTTCAGCTGGCATTATGCAGAACTATTTAGGTGGATAGCAGGGAGGTATTTTTGCACAGTTTGTCATTGTAAAGTCGTTTTAATGTCTGTTTTCTTCAGTCTACACAATCCACGTCACAGCTAGCTCTCCATTTTCAGTGGAAATATAAGAGGACACGCTCACCTATATTCATTTATTAAGTTTCTAATTACCGTAACGTGCTGTCAATATTTATTTCTCACCACTGAATTCTTAAGAGTGGTCTGAGTGGGACTTTAGGATCATTTCTGTGGAATGGAAAGGAGTTTTGCTAAAACTGCAGAGTAACTGTCAGAACACACATAGCATATAGTTTTCAGTACATGCAGCATAAGTCTTTCCAAAGAAACTATACCCAGTTTCTAAGAAAGAAGGTATAAAATTGCAGTAACAAATGTTACTGATTTGCAAAATCCAAAAACTACTGAGAGAGGCAAGAAATATTATATACCATATTGTCTTAATCACTCAGAACAAAAAAATCAAACTACAGAGGATATAATTTTACCTACAGAGAGTTGCACATTTGTTTGAATATTGAGTTCATTTTGCTTTCTACCTGGAAATTTTGGAACAGACATGCCATGGGGTTTGGGTTGTTAGCTGGGCCAGGAATGGGGGGCTGGCCTTGAAAGCCCTGCATGTTCTGATACCCCTGCAGAAGGTGCTGTTGCTGCTGATTTGAAGGAAACATCTGATTGTTGTTTAATAGCGACTGGAGATGACTCAGCTGATGGTTATTCAAAGTAGTGTTTATAGATGACATGTCACCTGTAATTCAAACACAGGAAAACATCAGTCAGTATAGTTTTCAACAGTCAGGAGGAATTTCCTTGACCCAAATTTTAACTGACTGCTAAGCAAACGCCTCTGTAAAACAACACTTTTCCCCTTCAATCTTCTCTGCACTGGTCCTCAAGGCATGTGTGTCTCCTACTCTTTATTCCTTTCTTTCTTCAGTATTGCTTCTTTTGCATGTCACAACTATCTGGACTCTTTCTAAAGGTTTCTGATACGACTCTTTGCCTTTGGAATGATACGCAGCCAAGTATGGCAGACTGAGCTTCTATGATATTCAGTGTCTTGGAATCTTACTCTTTAGTTTCCAAAGAGTGACTGTTTCAAACAGTACTGGGGTGGTGAGGGGGAGGAGGGGGGAGAGAGAGAGAGAAAGAGAAAATAATTTAAAAACCCCAACAAAACGAGCTTTTCATTAGCTATGACAAAATACTGTGAGCTGACCGCAACTGAACCAAGGCCTTCTGGCTCACACACATGTCAGCCGACACTCTGAACAATATATTTTTTTTTTACATTCTAGAGAGACAATTGTTCATATTACGTGAAAACTCTAGTTCTAGTAAAAGAAATATGCTGCCTGAGCCTGACCTTATGACATAACGAAGCTTAAAAATATATCCATTGCCTAGGGTTTTTTTTTACGGTTAGTTTTCTAAGCTCATGTTTTTCTTGACATTTCCGTTTGCAGAATCATTGGTTAGTTGTATTTTACATGGAAAATGTAGAGTTGAGTTCACAGTAGCCATTCAGTAAGTAAAAGGCATTACATTAAAATACTTATCAGCTCTCTGCCACTGTTTAATTCCTCCTCCTAGTCTATTTATGAGATTACACAGTCCAAACAACAGAGGAGTAATAACTGTATTACATATTCTTGGTCAAAATCATCAAAAGGCACAGGAGAAAAAACTTGTAGTTAAGGGCTTTTTAATCACTTGTTTTGGGATGTAGGTGTTTGTCAAGTGAGATACCCTGGGCTTCTCAACTACCGGCTGCAGTAAAAAAAAACCAACAACATAGAAATGAGAAAATATAAATACAAGATAAAGGGCTTGAAGGGTAACCTTCCTCTTTGAACTTGTGCAAGGACCTACGCCGAGTGCTTTATGGATTCCTTTAAGGGGAGTGTGCTTACGGCTCTGGCGCTTTCCATTCATTCGGACAAATGCACTTGGCCATTTTTCATCTACTGCGCAGCTACTCGCCCTAACCCTGTGATGCCACACGCACTTGAAACGAAACGCCGCATCCCAGAGACGCGCCTGTCCGGTCACTACTTGAAAAATGAAACAAGTCCAATTGCTTACAGAATTTTAAGGTGTATAGAGTAGGTCTAGGTGGCATCAGAATTAAGAATGGAATATAAAATAATTTCCAAAACTAGTATTAAACGCTACTGAATTAAATTACAACGTATTTTAAATCTCTTACAATAATAGTTATGTTTTTCTCAATAGAAATACACAAGCTGTAACATACAAAAGCCTTACAAAAGAAAAAGTATGATAAAATGGAATCTTTAGAAACTAGAATCTGAAATTCCCCCTCCCCAACCCTCTTCCTTTTTTTTTTTTTCCTTTTATATCTGTGAAGAAATTGAACTTACCAAGCAGACCTGTCCCCAGTAGAGGGTTAAGTAGCTGTGGCACCACAGAGTTATTGTTGAGTTTAGCTGGACCAGATGTATTCCCAGCATTATTAGATATGTTCAGCAATGTTTCTGCCATTGACACCACTGCTGTCCCACCACCCAGGGTTGAGACAGACAGTGCTGCCACTGCTGATGATGTAGTGGTTGTGGTAGTGGTTGCTTGGGAGGAGGTGGCTATGGAAACCTCTGGATGATTAGCGGTGTTGCCCGATGCAGAGTTCAGGACACCTCCCACCAGCTGGGGGTTCAAGGCCATTAATGCTGAGGCCCCAGAGACAGCTGGGAGGAGCAGGGGGTTAGAAGTAGTGTCAGTGCCTGAAAAGCTTGGAATAGGGTTGCCCAGGGGGTTGGTTAAAAGGGTCTCCACCCTGCTGCTTTCTGACTGATTGCTTGGCAAATGGTCAGGAGGGGCTGTCATCTGTGTTACTGAGGGTAAAGGGTTAGTTTGCTGTTGCAACAGATCTGAGATGGTCAGATTGAAAGATGGTAAGGGAAGCATGGCAGCTGCTTGGGCTTGGTTCTGAAGGAGGGTTGCTAGAAGCTGAAAATGAACAGGTTGTAATACCTGCCCATCCACGTCACTGGAGAGAAAAGCTAAAGCAGCATTTACATTCGGGTTGAGAAAACCTAAAGGGTTGAGGTTGACCTCAGACTTGCCTTCTCCTGCTGAAGGCTGTAGTATATTTAATAGATTCTGGTTTAGGAGATGTTGCTGATTCACTGGCAAAGAGATAGGTAGAGAATTGAGGAGGTTTTGATTCAAAGAATGTGGAAGATTGTTGTTTGAAGAGCTGTTCTGCGGGAAATGAAGCGAGTGTTCGTGGCCAGCAAAAGGGAAATCGCTCCCCATGGGCAGCTGACTCTGAAGCGGGTTTCCAGCTGCAGTAGTGACTATAACACCATCTTGAAGCACAGATGTTGTCTTTGTGATGGCAGGTTGGCTGGTGCCAGCTATGGCTATTGATGATGATGGTCCTGAACCCCCTGCAATGCAAAAGAACAAAACTATTAATAGTATACTGCCTGTTGGGAGACAATCATCGACATTATAAAGTAACTAGGTTAATCCAAACCAGTCACGTTGGGTACCCACGCACAGGGAGGAAAATGTTTTGAGCATCCCGACTCAAGTACTTTTTAAAAATGAATAAATCTGCCATCAGCTACTTCAGACACTGTGTGCTGTGCCACAGCTTGTCGGAAATTACTTAACCATACATTTGTATTTCCCTTACATTTCTTTGAGTGCAGATACAACAGAATTTCATTCATCACATATTTCGATTAGCATAAACTGAAAAGCAACCATAACTTAATACAGTTGGGTCATGGTACTAGGAAGAAGGATCAACAGGAGACATGAAAGATGTTGGGTGAAAGAGTGTGAGTACATCATCCAAATGTAGATCTGAACCTTATGCTCTTCCATCTCCAGCTCAATCCTATTCATGGGATTTTGGAGAATTATTATTTAAGTACTATTTTGGACTCCTGAAGAAAAAAAATACCACGATGACGATTACATGTCATGATGATGCTGTGATAACATCTAATGAGCAAAATATAGTATGATCAAGGCAGGTTAGCAGACAAAACCCCCCAACAGTTTGTAAAGAAAAAACGATAAATAATTAGGGTGGTCTAGCCATATCCATCACTCGGCATGAAAACAAAGACTGACTGAGTGGGTTTACTGTGAGGGGGTTACATGTAAAGAGGGAGAGAATCATGAAGTACATTTGGGTATTTTTATACCCCTTTACCAAACCTGAAGTATAAAATAAAGTATTCATTGTCTTTTACTTAAGGCAGAGTCTTGAACTGACAGTGGTCACACACAAAAACTGTATGAGAGGAGACTAGGAGAATTAAAGCAAGGGAAATTGCCTTAACTCTGCCTTTCTACTTTATTCACAGCCATTCATTGGAGAACATTCCAGTATTAAAATTACATACTACATGTATAAAAAAAATCCTGTAAAATTATAAATGCATTTAATAATGGTTTTGATGCAACAAAATAATTTTCCATTCTCAACTGCTCTGCAAATCCAGCTCACATGAAGGTATCGATTACCAGAAAGTATCAATTACCATTTTTCTAAACAAATGCTATTTGTGAAGGGATATGCAACTACACTGTTAACAGAATCAAATATTTACGTCATTTGTCACTTAAAATAACATTTTTCAACAACTGTAATGCTATGACTACTCAAAATGGTACAAAATTAACACAGTTAATAACAAGGCACTGCGTTGAACTCGAGAGAGGAAAGATCACACCCTCTCTCCCAGGTACCAGCATCACTTTTCAGTACAGAAATCAAATAATAAATTAACAAAAGATAAAGGAAGGACAAACTGTAATCATGAAACAGACCATATCCTATTCTGCTGTGGTGAGAAATATGTTAACAAAGCCCTGAAAATGGTTTCAGGACAGGTCCAGTTTTCCAGGCAGCAGTCTGGAACAAAAGACCAGACAAGCACTTGAGGACAAAAGCCCAAGCATGCACTGAAAATAGATGCCCCTCTGGATTTCCACTTACGGTTTTGTGTTTAACACGTCAGATTAGGCAGGAAGAGCAAATCCTCCACGTCTTGACACCCTCAGACCTAGCAAATGACTCACATATACCCAGGAAACTGGTGGCACCCACGCCCTCATGGCTTTCTAGCTCAGAAACAGACTTCCACATTACGGACACCTTCCCAATAAAAACTGATGAGAAGCTGCTAAACGGACAAGTTTGCTCAGAAATTATTCGAAACTGAGATAAAGACAGCTATGGCAAGTGAGGTCGTTTTCTGCCAGCGTACTTGTCCTACCGGTCACCTAATTCTGGAGACAAGAAGCCTCTGGCAATGTCTCCACTTCTCTTGAGCACGTGTTTACACATCGAGGCGTACATGACCCAGTGAGATGACGCGTTAAAAAGACTTTTCACCTCTTTTTTTGAGTATTTTGCTATTTTTGTAAATAAACCAATAGTAAAGCATAGTTCATCGGAATGAGCGGCGTTACAGAAATTAAATTCAACATGTATGTTTGCTATTTATCTTTAACACAACCATAAACTCTGCCTACTTAAATTCAATCATAGGAAATCCAGAGAACCTCAACTAAAATGTAACTGCACATCTTCCTATTGTTTGTACTGATCTCTGAAATATTTTAAACTGCATTTTTAGAAAAGTAATAGAACAGTCTTTACAACCTTTGTGGCTCAATGCAAAGTTTTTCTTGTTTCACCGGAGAAAACAAAACACACCCACTTGTAATAGTTTTGAACTCAGGCCAGGCTTGTAATGATCAGTATGTTACAGAGCCCGCAGCGATACATGTTATTAATTATCAGGTACTTGTTTGCTCACAAAAAAAGGAAATTTTCAGTATTTTAAAATTTTGCTTTGTCTAAATCTGTATCCAGAACTGACACTCCAAACTGCAGCTTTAAGAAATACCATTACAAAGCCATTCCCATATGGTTTTAACAGAGGAATCAGCTGTACCACTCAAGTGACACAGGACGGATGCCTACTGTACTTACAAACACACCTCTGAAATGATGTTGGTCGAAAAATTGCTTGCTGAAGCGAAACCCTGTCACTCCACTTTGAGACACACTTAACGTTAGTCTCTCTAGTTGTAATCTAGTTTAAGATGGACCAGGTAATACCTGAGCATCTCAGATGCCTATTCCTCCCACTTGTAGATGACCTTCTGTATAAAAACCTAGTTGTCACACAGATAAAACCAGGCTGCCATCAGCTCAGCCTGTCCTGCCTGAATAGTCTGACACAGCGGATTTCTAAGGCGTGACTTCATTTCAGGCAGTATTTTTTTTTGAAAGTTTTTACTCCCGCAATAGGGAAAAGACAGATATACCAGCTTTTTCCTTGGTGGCTAAGAAAGGCTTCCCTCGCTAGCAGAAATCGCATTCGATGCGTTAAAAATCTATTCGATGGATAGATTTTTAATTCAGGCATGAGGAAAGTATTCTATATAGAGAGCTCTCATGAATATAAAACCTAATTGTGATCTTTTCAAGTGGACGTAATCTCTGTTTCTAGTTTATTTATGATCCTCCCAAGTAGGGTCGTTCCACTCAGCTAAACGACCACCCAGAAGAGTATCAGGTGTGAACTTGTAAAATTACTGCCAGGTTTTTGTCAAACACTGCTGTTTTCTATCCCTCATCAAACACCACTTCTGGAGATCTAACCTGAGAGGTCTAGAGCACATTCAACACTTGCCCTTTCTCCAGATTAATTAGGCAATTCATTAATTGCTACTGGGGAAAAGATAAATCTTGATGGATTCTGAGTAGGAAGAAGAAAATGTGTCCTTATTTCAATCCAGACTTGATAAGTTTGGGAGTTGAAGAAGTGATGAGCAGGCAGACTTCAGCAGGAAAAGGAAAAACAGGCAAATATTCTCTGCTGGCTTCTGTTAAATCTCCCTCCCAGAAAGACAGAGTAGGAATTGGTGTAGAAAAGTCCTGAGCTGGGTCGTGGCTAATACAACATTTACAACTGTATTCTGGGACCAAGCTATCTCCTGCAACAGACCGAACTGCCAGAATTTGATTTCTGGATCTCTTCCAAAATACCATATCCAACAAGTCAATATTCCAGATGAAGAACTGCATGCACACTCATTAAAATATAGAGCTGCTAGATGTTTTCTGAATGTTTGAACCCCAATCTAAAAGACCAAATCTTAATTGTTTATTTCTTCTCCTTTGTAAAGCATTTCCATAATTGTGATTGATAGCGCTGCATCAGAACGCCATCTTCCTCTGGAAGGACTATGAGAGCACTCAGGGCGCCCTCTGAACTGTCCTTCCCCAGTTTCAAAACGAAGTCTCCAAGACTGAGGACAAACGGGAGCAGTCCTGTCTTTTTGACTCATGAGGAGACCAGGTGTGATGAGAAGAAAGCGCTGCCCAGCATCGGCAGCGTGAAGATGTGAATAGTTCTCTGAAACAGCACGGAAAAATGCAACGTATCTCATCAAAGCCACTGCCAGTACAAGAGAAGAAAAGTCCTAGTTAGAGGTCTGTCCTTTCAAATCAGGCTGCAGCACCAAAGCATAGTGGCAGCGATCTGGAACTGACTCTTTGAGGTCCATACTGTATTCAAAGTGCTATCTAGACCCATGCGCTGTATCTACTGGAGTTTTCAAAGAGGGCGGGATGACAGTGGGAACCAGATGGGGGACATCAGCTGAAAAAAGATCCCAACGCAAACAAGCTGCCTTGGCCAGCAGTGCTGTGAGGAAAGCAGGGCCGCAGTTCTGGCCACTTCCATTTCCTTCAGCCCTGGAGAAGGATGACAGCCAGAAGTAAAGATGCGCCGCAGCACCAAAGAGTTTTGACAGTGTGTTAGCTCACCCAAAACTCCACCACGAAACAGTTCGTTATTGCTGTATCCAGGCTCCAAGATGACAGTTAGGAGGCTTTTGATGAGAAATGCGAACGGGAGCTGAAAGCTAAACGCAAATCACAAGTTTGATTCCAAGTTTCATAAAAAACATGGCGTTCTGAATCCTGGAAACCCAAGGCATCATACGTGTTAGCTCTGTAAACAACCGTTCTTGATGATCAGAAGTTCTTAAGAGTGAAAGTAGAATGCCAAAAAAAGATGAAGGAGTTAGACTAAGTGCCAGAAAAGACAAACACTGGCTTCCAGCTCCTGCAGACAGAGATGTCTGCCAGAAGTTCTTTTGCCAATTGTTAAGAAAAAGAAACTTTGTAATGCAGGGAGAAAAAATACCCAGAATGCTGAAAAAGTAGATCAATTGTTCTCTGCGAGGGTCACATAAATGTTTTGGGAGTAAATAAATGGAAATGGAATAGGATATAACTCTTAAAAATTATTACTTTGAGGGCTATAGTATTTTATTTATGAGCATTTTTATTTTGTTTTCTTTTCAAAGCAGTTTTATTTTCCTGTGTGGATTTTATCTGTGTTCCTTTTTTTAAAGTATTGCTTGACAGGTATTGTTAAGCAGACGCAATAAAACAATGAGTATTATGAAATCTGTTTGTGTTTGAGAAGATTCGCTCTCCTTGCTCTCTTAAAATAAAGAAATTAGAGTGGAAGGCACTTATTCAGATCTCAGCATCGTGCTCCCATGACAGACAGGACCCATACGTACATATGCTGCTGCTGGCAGGGTAGGACACAGCCAGAGGTCTATCTCAGTTTGAGTCCTGATTTTAAATGCTATTAAGATTTGAACAACATGAAGGCTTGTACAGCAAGCTTCAATGGCTGTCCTCCGAAAAAGAAGATGGGGATGAGCTACTGATTTCACGCTAAACAAAAGGAAGAGTCCGAAACTGTGTATCATTTCTGCAGCAGCAGAATTATGTCTCTATAAAAATATGTAGGAACAGTAATGACTTCACATACAGTGAACAATGCTCAGCTTCCTTGTAAACTATTCAAACTGAAAGCAAACTATTATAGTCTTCATAGATACTAAAACTACTTCTACTAAATTAAAGAACGTTAGCTATATATGAATTTTCCTAAAAAAACGCAGTTAAATATAGCAATTAGAAAACTATAACGGAAATAATACTTTACAACACATTTATCTGTAAAAACCCACCCGCTACATATTCTAATATTTCAATATCCTCAACAGTACATTGCTGGGATCTGCAGAATCAAAAGAACCGGTAAGGCAGGTGTATCAAGTACTTAGGAAACCACAAGTGCAGAACTTGCTCATTAGGCATTAATATCTAAAACATTTTAAGAGTTGAAAACAAATATATGTTATACACAGCACTTTTTCGATTCTTATTTTTATGCATATTCAATAAAAATGCAGCTAGCTTTATTATATATCTTACATTTTCTTTATTGCCTTTTAGATTTAGAACATTTTGAGTTTTTGAAACCCTTGTCAGAAACTCACACTCAACTCCCTGGTGATGTTACGAGCGTCTTGCCCAAACCTCCACCACTTCCATTCTCTCCTAGGGTAAAACTCAGTCACTTTTTCAGAAGAAATCTGCAACATTCCTTCCAAAAAGATCCAGCAAGAGAGGAGAGAGCAAAGTTCCCCTGCATGCCTTACCCTCAGATGAGGAAGATGTGACAGTACAAAAGACCACTTAGGCATTGAAATTACTACTGTATCTCCAACGGTTTGTGCAAGTTCTACTGCACAAGGCCACCCATCTCTGCTCGAGGCCTCCAGAAGCTACTGCAACACTAATATGAAATAAGAATGGATATCAACTTAGAGATATGAACACATAAGTCTGCATCAGTGGCAATATTTTTAAATTTGCATAATCCCTGATGGAAGTGATACGACCTTAAAAATTTGATACTCCTTAAAAATTTGAGACAACACATTCCTGCTTTAACTACGGATTCCATCACTTACCTATAACCTGAGAACCAAGAGCTATACATTTTTATAATTATATTTGCTGTTTTCTTTTTGGAATGGAAAACATTTAAGATATGTATCTGGCATCACATTTATTACAGTGCTTTCAATTCCAAGGAAACCGTAATTCAGCAGTTAACCGCCAACTACTGTCAGTTGTTCTCCTTATCGCGATCGCGCGTTCCCTTGAGACAACGGTGAAATCACAAACAATGGACCAATAAATAAAACATCCTTTCCAACCCCAGTGGAACCAGTTACAACCGTGAACTCCCCTCACAGACAATACTCCGTCCGCACAGAATGTGCGCTTCTGTGAACCAGATTTAACTGCCTCTCCGTAACATCACGCTTCTCACGGTAGCAGCCGAGCGCACTACTGTGAGTACCAACGGCATAATGCTGCAGGATCATATTCTTTTGGTTTTTTTTTTTCACTTACAACAAAACAGTTGTAATGTTGGCCCTGTTCTTAATCGTGTTCTTCAAACTCTGGCTTTAACAGATGATTTTAAGGATGAAAATCACGGAGGACTATGGCACGCAGTCTCTGCATCTTCTGAAAAGTGACTTAGCCAAGAATGAGTCTGTCAGAATTTTTGGGGGAAGGGCAAAAAGCCCAAAGCAGTTTCTGGGACAAGAGAACTGCTTGAAATTAGGCTTTTTTGTTTGTTTGTTCATTCAAAATACCTGACTGAATTTCAGTCTTGGCTCTTCTCCTTGATCCTGTCCCTTCTGGCTTCTGCAGTTTACCATTACTGCTGTTCTTAAAATTACTTTGGGAAAACTATTCTTACATGCTTAGCCGTTAACAGAAAGCAGACACAGTCTTCTAGTAAAAAACTATCAAGACAACAGCATACGAAGGGAGGAACAGTCTTTCCGTATTTTCTCAGCGTTGGCACTTAGTCTGATCTGGACCTGTATCGTTCTCCCATTCACAGATGCACTGCAGACGAGGTAAAACACTTCACTGCAAATTTGGGAAACTAAAAATTCAATAAAAAGCATTATTTCTTTCAACAGTCCCCATGCCACCCTCCCACAGGTGCTGGAGCTGCCCACTGGTTCTGCTTCAGAATATTTTCAGAAGATGTGGAGAACTGAATATGCACGGGAATTCTCATATAATTAATTCAGGTTTTCTTCACAAACATATCTAATAAAATAAGACTTATCTTTCTGCATTAATTTATTATTATTTTTTACATATCTTCTAACATTTATTAATACAAATTCCTAGAAACCATATATGGCAGTTAAAACACTAACCAGGTAAGAGTCTGGTTAACGAAAAGACTTCAGTTACCATCAAATTCAAATTCTAAGAAACAAAAGAGCACAAGAAAAACGCGAGCTGCGTGCCTGAGCAGCGATGTGCTCAGTAAGCGGAGCTCAAAGAGCTGAGCTTTTCATGTCCATGTTTATCTCGGAGGTAAGGCCACTGCGAGTCACCGGGGCCGGCAGTGCCTGAAGGGCTCCGAGAGCAGGCGGGGTCAGAGCACAGCTAATACGCACCGACCGTACCGAGTTCCACGATGGGGATGAAGGATGCAGCGGCAGCGTTGAGGTCTACGTAACTGCACACAGATCACAAAAGAGCCTCGCACTTGGAGCACGCGCCCCAGGGTGACGCGGTACCGGATCCCATAACCCTTGACAAGCCAGCGCTCAATTATTGCCATTTCTGATCTTCACGCACCAAAACTCAACCAGCATCACATGCCTGACACAGCTATAAATAAATTGTTCCTACATTTCCTTTTTCCACTTCTACTAAAATTAGAGGCTTACTCATTTCAGCTCCTTGTACTAAACAACTGAGTTAATTAAGTAGAGATTGAGCCGATTCCCAAGTTTTTCCAATTTGCTAGCACTTGCTAGCAATAAACACTCATAAATAGAGGTAATTTGAAAAGAAAATCTACTCCACTTCCAAATTTTTCCTCTGTTGTAAACCTCATGGTAGCAAGTTATGTTTACCCCGACTGGATAAAGTCTGTCATGTTCACAATTCAGTTTCCCCTAATACGATTGCTGATGCCTCCTAAGTCAGCGATTCCTTTGTGTTCAGGGAATGAGAGCGGTTTTGTGCATAAATCTTCTATCAAATATTAAAAAGGGCAAATAAATGAGAATATTCATTTCAATGGCAGGGTAGGGGGCAGACCTGACCTACCATGCATGTCTCATATTTAGAAATCTTTTTCTTCATGTAGAACTTTTCCCCCATTCTTTACAGTTCTCATTTGAATAGGAAAAGAATCACTTTGGTTTCCCCAAAATAATAACAAAGGAAAATAGGGCAGAATTTTGAAAAGCACTGCCAGACTTTCAGTAAGTGATTCTACAGAATAACACACCTCTGCCCCCCGCCCCCAAGAGAAAAGTCCCTCTGTACTTTTATGAAAACATTTCAATTGGCTAATTAGAAGAGTAGCTGCTTGGCATCCTGTCTAGGGGTTATTTAAGTCTAATAAGAAACTTCTCTCAGATATAACGAGCCCCACAAAGGACACCAGCCAGATGCTCTTCTGACTATACAGTCAAAAAGTTCTACTGATTTTGTAATTCCATGATATATAAAAGTAATTTTGGGGAGCAAATCCAGAGGCTCACATACTAGAAAACAGGCCACTTTGTACATGTTTAATGTGGTATATTCTAAAATAGCCCATCTCTGATGCATAGGAAAGACCATGTTCAGCGAAGCAAGGGCCTGCATTAGGTTGATGACTACCACTACATCCAACAGTACCTTTAACCGTTTATTCATGTCAGACTTTATGCTTTAGGTTCCTCACATCATCCAAATACGGATGTGACTGCCGCATCGCTCCTTGCCATCTAAAGCATTTACATTCACAGCTCTCCCAGAAGATAAGGGAGAATACTTACCCCAAACTATCGAAAAACCTGCCATGTTCACCGAAATTAAAATCTGAAGCAATACCGTTTATATCATGGAACAGCATTTTCCACCTATATTAAGGACAAATCCTTTAGTCAGACTAAAGCAATTCAATCCTCAGGAGACAGAGCTTTGTGCTACAGGCAAAAAGCAAAAGAACCCAAAAATTGACAAATAGCAGAGAAGAGGGACACGTCCCGAGGATCACACCCCGTGCTGCTGAAGAAGAAAAAACCCAAAGGCTGGTCTGATTCAAATGTATTTTTTCTCTGAGCTGTAATCTCATTATCAACAAGACACTTTCTGATTCTGCAAAGAGAAGGCAATCTCAGGGTTTAGGGATCCCTGGGTCCTTCAGGTTTACTGGGATGAAATTCTGACAATGAGGTTACATTCCAACAGGTTACACGGAGGTGTAAGTATTCTGAGCAGTCAGTGTTAAAGCCGCACAGGTCAGAGTGGAGGGCAGCAAGAGGAGACCTGAGCTGAGCAGACGACAAGGTCAGAAGCGACCACCATCGTCGTTCAGAATGATCCTACGTGCACTTGGGTTGTGAAATTTAAGACTCTTTCTGTTCCGGCGCTCTACATGCCCTCTACTAGAGTATTTCAACAGTTAGTGTTCTCACAAAAAGGAAACCACTGGTTTCTCTGATGCTGAATTTAGCAGCTTTCAGCCACTGGAGTTGTCACAGGATGTCTGCCAACAAGGCAAAAATAACTCAGCCCCCTGCCTTTTCAGATACAGCCCAAGTATGGATACTTATAGGAAGTGATACTATTTCTTGGTGACTTCTTTGAAAGAGCGGATTCCAGGGAATTCTCAAGTGCTGGAATACCTCACATCCAGCTCGACCCCCTGGTCTGCTGACAAGGTCCCAGTGTGGGAGGTGAGCCTGGCTTCAGGAGTACAGCCATTGCCTTACGCCCCGAGGTCTGATGGACAACTACCCACACCACCTCTGCGGCCCTCTGTGGCACTCTCTGGTACTTCTGTACCTTTCAGGAGGAGTGACCGCTAGCCAGGACGCCACATCCTGACTCTGGGTTTCTCAGGCATATACCGAGCCAGGAGCATCCCCAGTTCCACTGCATATTCCCATTTTTATGTTTCCAAGGATCCACCCAGCTATTGGTTTTTTGAGTTTTCTGGAAGTTCTTTTTGTTTTGTTTTGGGGTTTTTTTTCAGCATCACTGATCTGACAGTTTGCATTATGTCTATTAAATCAAAGCCTCCTAAACCCTTCTTTGAGTCACTCTTTTCCAAGGCAATGTTCCACTCCCAATTGCATTACACTGTACTTGGTTGTATTAAAATAAATTCTTTGTGACTGGGGTAGAAGCTCCTCACCAATTGGCATTGGTCCCGTGCGCTCCTCTCCATTTAATTATGTTTTACTATTTTTTATTCTCTAAATTTCACCAGTCAAAATTCCTGCTCTGAGTCAACGGAAGGGACACAGCCTTTGTTTGCCAAATCTGCCCTTTATTTGTCACCACAAAACTTTCAGACCTAGAGTTTCTCCTACTTCTGATGTTTCCATACTTGAGACAACTCATCATCTTTATTTCTATTTACTATGGTTATTCTATTAGTTCCCTTGACTTCCCTTATCAGCTGGATATAGCATTTATTCCCAAATATTTTTCACTAGTTTTCATCTAACCCATCGCTTATGCATGTTGCATTCTTAGCAGGATTTGCAAGGTGAATGTTCAACGCTCACACGCAGATTTTCTGGACTAATGGCAAGAAAAAAAATAAACGAAGCCGACTCGACAATAAAATACATCACACAGTGACACAGTCCCGTTTCTCAAAAAGAGCAGACAAATCCAAAGAGACGCAAAGTGCCTCAAAGAATAAATCTTGAAGCTGCTAAATTGGCAAACTGGATTCTATCTTCAGTTTGTATGAGAAGTCTGAGGGCTTGATTCATGAGGAATACAGCGTCAAAGGTTAACAGGAATATTAACACCACTCATTAGAAAAAACAAGTCTAGAATGCAGTCTCCTGGCAGAAAATGGACTCTTTTCCAAGGAACAGCCCCAAATAATCTCTACAGATCTGCTGCTAGCTCCTCCTGTAATGCAGCCGTTATTAAACAGTGTCTGCAACCCAAATACTATAGTGCTGAGAGACTGAAATTGTTAATAAAATTAATTGAGTATAACTGGTTTCAAGGGCTCAAACTTGGAAAACTGCAAAAGCTTTCTACTGCAGAAATAGAGATTTTTAGGTTTGTATTTATTAGTTTTTAATTCCATCACACTCATACTGAAAATTACCTGGAAACTAAAGACATTACCAGCGGAAGAAGAAAACAAAAGCTGGAATAATAAAACTTGGTCCATGTGGTTAAAAATATAATTAAAAGCTTAGGCAATCACCAGCCATCTAATTGTGGTGATGCTCAGTATTTTTTCTCTCAGGAACTATTTTCTGATTCGCAGCTACTCTGCATGCTGGCACAGAAACAGCGAACAGATTTAGCCATTAAAATACTTCAAAACAAAGCAAAAAAAAAAACAACCCAGAAAGAAGCCACAAACTCCGAGATGAACACAAGCGTTTCCTGCAGACATCTTAGCAGCTCACAGCCCATGTTCGACGCCGCTCCGCTCCATCCACCAAAACTATCAGGCCGCTACGCCGCTGTACAGAACAACTCGCAACACACCTCGCATCAGTTCCGTTGACGTAACTGAATGCAGAAGGTAGCTAACTTTTATTTCTAAAGGTTATTATTAATGCAAAATACTCCACGTTTCCCACTTGTTTCATGGAAAGAACGCTTCCATCCTCCTGCGAATACAACTAAATGCCCCTATCTGGATTTTTCCAGCTACGCGTTAGATTTAAGTCTTACGCCCGAGCTCCAGCCCGCTGCGATGACTCAGGCAGGAGGCTGGATGAAGGTTTACGCACCGGTTTAGGGCCTTGCCCCTGGGAATAACGCAAAGATAACTGAATCCGAAATTTCATCTTAAAGAAGAGAACGGGTCTCTAGGCTTCTAGCCATCATATATATTTAAGAAAATAATTAAATGCAGGTTGGGTGTATTTTGCAAGCATCAAAACTAAAGAAACAAAGCCCTTTGGTAGGGAGGAACAGGACATATTCAAATATTTCTAGTCTTTGCCTACACAGAACTACCATTTATCATTTAGATAAGAAAAAAAGTGTCAGTTTAAGGCCCTATAATTATATTTCTATAATTCTATTAATTATTTCCAGGGTATTAGAAATTGCATTCCGTAGAAACACCACAGCAGAAGTTCCAGGCGGGTTTTTTTTAAATGTATATAAATATTACTATTCCTCTATTGATGAGAACTGAATCAGCTGTTTATGTTGAAATCTTTCTTCTCGGGGCTTTGACACATGCACAGATTTGCTCTGTTGCTGCTGTCCCACAGGAGTTCGATAGCTGATACTACGATTGTTTCTCCCTCATAGAAACATTTGTCTTCTCGGGAAGAAATTCAGCTTGCCTGAAGACAAGGCAAGGCTCCGATTAAGGAACACGGGAATGGCGACACGCCGTGCCATCAACCCGAAGGCAGCCGTCACGAGTGGTCCCCGCCACCGCCACGGCAAAGCAGGGCACGGCTGCAGCGTAAGGCTGGGTCAAAGCGACGGAGCAGGAACAAGAAGATACTGCATGGGGATGAACTTGGATTCTCATTCTTAGAAGCCCACTTTAATAGCCTTTAAGCGATGTCTGATTGATAAGTCTTATGTCATGTAAAACTTCTGTTACTCGGTTCCAGTCTGAATCTTGTGCGGGAATCTCGGACCTTTTCAACCCTTACTCCACACGTTGCTCAGCTTCTTGGCAGCAACCGCTGGTGCGCAGGCTCTTATCTCACATAACATTCCATCTTTTCTGTTCTCTGGAGGGCAAGTTAACGCAGTCCGATGCTGCAGTAACTTCACAGCTTGCTTCAGCTACGCAGGCAGTGACCATTCAGAAGAACCCATACATACCACTGGTCCTCACTGAACTCAACTGAGGTGGAAACCCGGAGCTGCCGCTATAGAGATGTGGCAGTATGCCTTGTGGGACAGGGAAGCGAGCTCCTAAGGCAAACCCAGACTTTGTTCTGTTCAGAAGCGAGTACAAAGTCTCAGAAGAGACAGGCTGCATCAGGAAACACTCCCTTTGTCAGCATGACAGGGCAAAACTGCCACGCAAGGATTAATAGCTGCTTGCATGCGACACAAACCACCAATACAGCTAAGGAAAAAGATACCTGTTTTCCCCAGCAATGGAGAGAAACCCTTAGAATCTGTGACCAGCATGATATTAGAAAATTATTTTTATATAACTCAGTTTTCATACAGTTCTGTATTTTAAAGAATAAACAGCTCTCTTGGAGGAAGCTCAGGAATACGTATCAGGCTTTTTCTTGGGTTAATGAGAGCGACCACGTGTACAGCCACTTTCGTTTGACCTGATGTAGTTTAGCCATGATCGCATCACACACACGCTTTGAAAGCTAACCAAGCTGAAAGACTGAAATACCAAATGGCAGGTTTGCTTTCTGCTTCAGGAATTAACGCAGCACCATCTTTCAAAACTGCATACAGTAGTAGTTAAACGAGATATACATTTTTGAGCTGCCTCCCTTTCATCTTTAAACAGCACGGAGACAGTAACAGCAGCATACCTGTTTCCTCTCCGAGTCTTTACCAGGAAAGCTCTCTACACTCTTCCAACTGAATAGACAGTTTATTCATTCATTTAATTACCAGCTTAGTAAAATTCTCATGATAAAGGCAAACACAGACTTGGCACTCTCCTGCACTGATCCTGAAAAAAGGCTATTCTGTAAACTCCTGTAGTCATAGTATCTGCTCCGATCTCTGATAACACCAACTCTTGAATGCAAGCAGTAAAGACCACGCGTACAGCCTGGACATACACTGCCAGGTTAGCCAGAGCATTCTAGGGCTGAAGTAGCAGGGTGTGCTGCAAAAAAACCCCAATTTATTAGAGCAAGTGACAAAAGCTGAGGTCTGGGTAGGTACAAAAGTGCATGGATTTTATTTATGCAGAGTGTGTGGAAGTTAATAAAAGCAAGAACTGTCACAGGAAGGAGGCCAAGATGATTTTGTTCAGAAAAAGGGAGATATAGTTTAGTCTACCACTGTATTTTTCTCATTTGTTTTATTTCTGAGTTTCTGCACATCAGCACGAAATAGGCAGACTTTTCATACTGGCATATCGGTCAACTCAAATTTAAACAGTAGATATGTAAAAGGAACCCATTTAAAAATAGCCATCATATATTTCCAAGCAGTCAAACATAAGGGTATCCTTTTAGGAGGAAACGTACCTGCTTCAGGACTTGTTTGATTACAGCTGCTAACAATGCTGTTTGGTATCACTGGAGTGGAGGATGCCTGGATTCTCGACTGAGGTGGGTTCGGATGTAATGAATTTCCTAAAGCCATTCCTGACTGACTGAGCATCCCACAGTTCCCGCTAGCCTGCATCTGATTTATTAAACCTGCGAGATGGTTGGTTGTGCCCGGGCTAGTACCGTGGACAAAGTTAGTGTTTGTGTTCTGGCAGTGCACACCTTCCCCTCGCAAGGGTAAACTCTGTGCCAGCGAGTTCTGGAGACTGCCAGAGTTCATACTGGTGTCTGCAAAATGCATCTGGTTACCAGAGCAAGGTAAAGCAGTATTTGAGCTCCCACAACTGGTGGTACTATTGCTGCTCATGTGAGAGCTTTGACAACTCATGGACTGAAGTAGCTGGGACATAGAACTGATGGGAAAGGAGCTTTGACTTTGCTTTCTTATCAACTCAGATCCAGCTTTGGAAACTCCGGAGCTGTCCAACTGAGACTGTCTCAGCAAACTCAACACCGTGGTGGTCGGCTGCTTTCTTTTTCTCAGAGGATCTTTTTGCTGAGACATCAATTTGTCTCTCAGTGCTGCTCGGCCACTTTGCCCTTCAGTCGTTGGGAGAAGCACACTGGCAGCAGGAGGGAACATGGTATTTAAAGTGCTATGTCCTTCGTTGTTGCCACCGCTGGCAACAGGTCCAGAATTGCTACTGCTGTTATTGTTGTTACCAGCAAGTTTATTTTGATTTGCTAGCTGTGCTTTGGCTGCTGCTGAGAGTAAACTACTTGCTGGAAAAGAGGCAGCATTGTGCTGGTTCAAGATCTGATTTAAAGGCATTCCCAGCAAACCAGGCTGACTCTTCAAGGAACCACTTCCAGCCGATGCAGTAGAAAAAACTGCATTGTTTGGAGGATTTAATACATTACTCATTCCAGCAATTAATGGGTTAGGGATGTCCTTGTATTGATTAAGTCCATCGTGCTTGGTGGAAGGGCTAGATGGCATAGATGGTCTCGGTGACCCTATCGTTGACCTTGGGGACCTGGGAGGAACTTTAATACCACTACAGGATGACTGTGGTCCTACTGGAGGCAGCAGGAAATTCCCATGATCTGATGACGTGGAAGAAGAACGTGATCTTTGGGGAGAAGCCTCGATCCTTCCAATCCCGCTTCCCATCATATGAACTGGGGATGTCACTGGTGAAGGAGAGAGGGAAGTTGAAGCAGAATGCTGAACTCTTTGAACATGACTTCCATGATTCATGTGACCAGGTTTTACAGTTGGCAAAGGAAGATTACTTGGCAAAGGGACGACAGCAGGAGGCATGCTTACATTCATCACGGGTACCTGAGAGTGGACATTTGAATGGAAAGTAGTTGGGTTAATGATAACGGGATTCTGATTCACTGGTTTGCTAGGAATAGGGTCAAGTATGCCAAGTGGATCCTTTTCTGACGTTAATGGCTTTTTCTGAAGAGCACAAGAAGGCGGTGGAGGAGGTGGGGGTGGACCTTGGGGCGGTTTATGGTGAAACATTGCTCGTGGTATTTCCATACCAGTTGAAAAATTACACATGGGCTTTTTCATTACTGGGCTTTTTGTGGTCAAGGTTGGGGAAAGAGGTATATTAGTCCTTCCAGCCATTGCACAGGATGACTGTATGGGAGAACCATGTAGCATTACTGATGGTGGAGATAGAGGTGTCCTGTTCATGTGAATAGGACTAGAGTTGGGTGCTCCGTGAAAACTGGGATTGTTCCTTGTGAAAACATCAGGGCTTCCGAGTGGGTCGGTCCTAGGAGAGATTGAGCCATCTCCGTATATCTGTGATCCTGATGAAGCTGGACTGGGCATCCCACCATGACTGCCACGATACGGAGACTTCTGTCCAAGTTCATTACTACCCAATCTCTGCCTAGGATAGACAGAATGAAGTTCTTGTTGCTGGCTTCCAGCCATTTCTTGCACGTAAAGCCTACCCATGGCATTAGATGCCCCTATCATCAACTTGAAAGGAGTCTTACATTCTGGCATCACAGAATTTGTAATTCCTTCATGTGATTTATTCCTCATTGATCTTGGAGTTGCCGCTCGAGTAGGAACTACTGGAGTTGCACCTGATATTAGAAACACAACAGTTACTGTTTTGAAATCCAGTATCACACATTTCAGTGCAAAACTACTGTGTGTGAAAATACTCAAAAAAAGCTAACGAGCCTTTTGGCAAAACTTTTGCCTCGACAGAAAGAATACCAAAATCACCAAGCAGCTGCTGGAATGGTGCACGCTGCCCTACCATGTAGTGCAGTTGTACAGACTTTAACTCCATATCCCATATAAAGACTGCATAAATATGGACAACTTTAAATCTTTTTCCTTCCCTTTCGTCTTTTCTTTCTAACCGTCATCTCCAGTGTCCTACTCCTGAATCTCCAGCACCACCACTTTGGCTACCGCTAGAAGAGCTGGCAGGAGGAGCGGGCTCTCGCTGTTGCAGGGAAAAGGAGCCTCTGGCACCATCTATTGAGTACAGGAGGAACAAAGCCCAGCAAGGGTTTAGACTAATTTCTCCACGGCCTACAGAGAAAAGGGTCCTGCCCCAAATGCTGTCCCTGATGATGAATGGGGAGCCGTGCCATACGACTTTGGCCCAAATTTCTCTGCAGCCAAGCACTTAATTGCAGAGCCCTGAGAGACCACGGCTGCACAAGGATGCAGCTTCTCCCGCTGCCCTGCATCGCTCGCTGGCACCAAGGGCATGGAGTTCCAGTCCTCTGAGTTAATCTGTTCCTGGGAACTGTCCTGTATTACTTTACTCAATTAAAACTTTACCTGCAGCTTCTGCAACAACCTTTGCTTGGGGTGAAGATGCTAAATTTAAGGGCCTCAACCTTATATGGTGGGTTCAGGATAAAGACCCTGGGGATATTTGCATATGCACACATGTGAATCTCTCTACAATGGAAAAATGTGCAGGAAATCCCAGATTTGAGATCAGACCTTCCTACAAGCACAAGACCACTTTCCTTTTCTGCCCACTAATAGCAGTTTTATTTAAAAAGATTTCTTTTTCAATGTTTTAATTTAAGAATACCATCACAAGCAGCTCCAAGTCTGGCAGACTTTCTGCCAGCTTTGCTGCTCTGGGAATTTGTAATTCAACTGGGGAGTGCTTGGCATGCAGCTTCTGAATATGCAAACTTGAATAATGAGCTAAAGATTTCATGTTCAAATGAATTCAGAGGTGCTTTTAAATTCCTCTACTCAAAAGAACTCAATTCCCTTCCTCCTTTCAGCCTGGCAGAGGAGACAGGCAGCACTGACAATCCTGTCTTCATCCTATTTGCTCAACCAGCTACATCATGACGGAAACAAACATATTAACTTGCCTAAAATATAACCAAAGTCTCATTTAGGGGACAATTCTCAAGACTGAGCTGCAAAACAAAATATATGTGAAAACAGATAGTTGTGGAGGCCCCATCCCTGGCAGTGCCCAAGGCCAGCTTGGATGGGGCTTTGGGCAATCTGGGCTGGTGGGGGGTGTCCCTGCCCATGGCAGGGGGTGGCGCTGGGAGCTCCCTTCCCACCCAAACTAGTCTGGGATTCTGTGAACCCTCACCTTGAACGCTGGACCTAAAAAAATGGTCAAATATAAGCGTGCACAAATGAAAAAATATTTCATTTACAAAGGCAATTTATTTGGAAATTTTCTTCTTTGCTTACTGCACAGAACTCAGATCAACAGAGAAGGTAACACCACCTAAGTGTGACCCGTGCCTTTAATATTTAGCTGGTTTTACCTCCTTCATTTTGCTGAGTTTTTGAAAACAGAAATGTAATTTAAGTACTACTAATAAAGAATTAAAAAAATTAATACAGAAAATGCACAGTAATTTGGGAATGTTCACTGTTTGTTTTAAAAAGAGACTGTTTTTAAAAACAAGTCACATTGCAAAAAAATGCAATTTAAAGCTTTAAATTCATACACAGCAATTTGAAAATCCAAGAGCACACCAGTATCTTAGCGTTGTCTACTTATCTGAAAGTTTCCACTTTGAAGTCGTGCTGCAGAGGGATTAGCAATTAGCCAGCTAGTATTAGAGCAGTATGGGGTGCAAAAGATCTCTCAGATTATAAGGGCCACTTCCCAGAAGTTGCATGCATCAGAGTATATAGCCATAAATTTACCGAGTGCTGTCTTAAAAGTAACTTCTCTCTTTGTCCTAGCCATTTGCATTTGTAAGACTACTTCAGCACCTTTTCTTGCAATCCTTAGAAAGTACCTAATTTTCAGATTAAGTTTCTATGCCAACTCTGGTTTTGCAGCTGTTTCTTTCAGTGCTAACTCTGTCCTTTAGCTTCAGTAGGTTTATTTTCTGGTGCTGATCCTCCTGATGCCTTTTATCGGCAGCGATTGTACCTCCTTTCAGCCACTATTTTGCTAGGTTGAACAAGCTAAACACTTTTAGATGCCTTTCATGTAACAGGTTTTGCAGTTCACTAAGAGAAAAGCCTCCGCTCTATTTCAGCTTGAGTGCCGCTAGCGAGAACAGGGGCGCAGGAAGGTAGTAAACACGCAATGGCATCTGTACTTCTCTCTCTTAGAGTCACATTGATCTGTACCATACTGCCATCTGCTACTGCTCACAGGCATCTTTGATCAGCTACTATATCTAGGTCTTTTCTCAATAATTTACAGCTAATAGCTTTTTTTCACTAGTCCCCAGGTGAATAACCTTACAATTAACAGGATTTGTTGCTACACCTTTTCTTTCACTCCAGGTCTCAATGATCCCCCAGTTTTTCAACATGTTTTGATCTTCTCTTGTTTTGATAATACCTGTCAACTTCATCCATCAACAAATCACCTCTTTTTGTTGATACGGATAATTAAAACGCTAAACCAGGTTGGTCCCCAAAAATAATCCTTGAGAAATTACAGTGGAGATCTTCTCTTGTTGTATATATTCTGCCTTGCGATACAATTTCCCATTTAGCCAAGTCCTCAGTCACATTCTAATCCCTTTATAATCACTTTATTCTGCTTCTCTAATTTCCCATGTGAGAGAATATCAGACGTATTACTACAGTTCCAAAAGATGAGAGCTATTTTCTTTGTCTAGAACAATCTGATATCTTTTCCAAGACAATCATGCTCTTAGCCGGGGATGACCTGCTTTTTAAACTCATTTTCCATCTACCTACATCTCCCTAATTACCACCTCCATTTTTTCCTTGACTCTGTTTACTATTGTACTCGTAGACACACAAGGCTTTTGGGGGTGTTTTTGTATAGTAATGATACATATATATAAAATCAGTTCATTAAACGATTCTGCGTTATTTCACTCACTTGTTCCACCACCAGGACTAGTTAGAACTAGTGAAGGATGTGGTGCTTCCATGCTTTTATGAAGTGTAGCCACAGCAATAATTTTCCTTTTATGTATGCATAGTTTGGTGACATCTTCGTCCGCTTTAACATCTTCAGCAGTTCTCTGCTTCACAGCAGCTCCAGGATCAAAATTAAAGACCTGAGAGTAAAAATTCCAGCATTTAAAATAATGATTTTAGGCAGCAAAGTCACCAAATACACCTAAACCAGAAATTTTGCATAAAATTACATTTGCCTCTGTTCCTTCCAGCTATCTGACTGCTCCTACATTGCCTAAGGGATAACCTTTACAGTTCATTTCCGAATTATAAATAATACAATTATTTATAATAAGCAAACAACCATGGAAGTTGCCTTCTAGCAAGAGAAGAAGTTTAATACCCCTCAGTACAAAGGGTAGGGAGATAAAAAAAAGTAAAAAGGACCACGTGTCTCTGATCAAGAAGAAAAGTCTACACTTCGTGTACAGACGATAAAATCCTGAAGCTGATCCTGAAGCTATCATGTCAGTCAGTGTCTCGTTCAGACGCTCACAGGTTACTGTGATGCTGCTGCTGACAGGTTTCCAATTTAACAGGGAAATGTCGAAACACTGTAAAAAACAGTCGGATCTTTTCCACGAAGGGAGAAGGCAGCGGAAGGGAGATTCATTTTGCATTTTATGGTAAATCTTTGGGTGTATACCACTTATCTCGATTTCTATATATGATCTGAACAGAGATTAAGTCATGGCCTAGCACATCAGCTGACATAGCTGATAAGGATTATAGCACAGAGATCCCAGATGATGCTTTTCTTTACCTTGGGAAGAACAAGAGGACATTCTAGGCCACACTTGCACGTTCCATCAGTCAGCAAGTAAGTCTTCACCTGCTCCAAGCAGGATAATAAAGACCCACTGGGACTGCAAAGGAACAGAAAAGATGAATACAAGCTGTTTGATAGGTCATGACTTCTATCTACCGTTCTAACAGCTCACATAGAGAGTGTTTAAAACAACACAGCTAAGAGTTCAGTTTGTTTCATAGTACTTCTTGCTTTTAGTCAAGAACTGAGATGATACTTGTCAAAACCAATCAAAACCCCCATTTTAAAGGAGGATTTTCCTATAGAAAAACAAACACAGCAAGTGCAGAGAAAGAGAAGTAATTGAGATTATTGGTATTTACTATGCACATTACAGTCCTGCTGGAAAGCCTTAAGTACTGCCTAACAATGCTAAGATGATTTTGCCCCCTCTTCCCTCCTCTCAAGTGTAACAGAGAGGCAGAGTGCAGTCCCCATGGACCTCCGCACCCTCCATCACATCACATCGCTGCGGTCCACACAGGCATGACAGTCACTTGTACCTTTTAGGACTGGGACCTAACTGAAAAAAACCACGAAAGTGTGTTTCAAGAAGCATGAGAAAACCCATACAGTAACAAAACTGTTGCGGCTGGGGCTCTCAGTTACCTAAACAGTTTGGTTTCATTCAGCTATGATATCAACCTTCTCACTGAAAGAGAAATATTACACCAGGAAGTCAGTCCAGTGAGTTTCTGATGAACTGCACTGGGATTTCTCTGACTCCCACCAGAAAATCATTATCTCCACATCCAAAAATAGGACATTGGAAATTCTGTTACAGCAAAATCACTAATTCATAAAATGAAAAAAGTTCTCATGTCACAAGCCTCTGCCTGCCAGATTGCTTTTTATTACTTGGCCATCTAAACTGTTTATCAGGGAAAGAATACAATAATTTATGAGGACTGGCTAAGACATTGGTTCTTAACGGCTGCTGTAAATAGCCCTTACTTTAACAAAAACGACTGAAGTGGAATATTTAACAAAAACAACTTACATGGAATAGTTTGGATCATGAAAACAGCCAAAAGTCAAAATTCCAAACTATCTTCATACTTAAAACTCAATGTATAAACACCTAATTTTACACAAGAACTAAGTCACATATACAGCAACATCTGCAAGTGATATTTAAAGTTATGCTGATGGTTTAAATAAGTAATTTATTTGCTAGACTTACCCCGAAATAGTTATTTTAGAGAGAACTGCCTAGGTCAAATGTGTGTTACAGTGACAGTTCTGAGGGTAAGCAAGATAAAATAGCAACCTAAAAATAATGGTACAGGTATGAAGTGACAGATAGGTCAGAAAGTCAAACCTTCCCTGTCTTAAATTGAAAAACTTGGGGAGCTGGGAAAATGACCCTTCATCTTTATTTATTTATTTATTTATTTATTTAATTTTTAGCTAGAGACTGGTTAAACCACAATGCCACCATTACCACATGTTAACTCGGCGACTATCATACATTCTCTGCTTTGGCTCCACATCTCCAGTACTGGCCGATCGCTTTGGTCTTTCCCACCCTGTCCCGAGTACGCAGGAGTGACTGCTCACCCCAGGCAAGGTCCACACTTGAAGAGGGAACAGCTTCCCACCCAAGAAACTCAGACTGGCATGTGCTCTACGCTATCCCATCTATGCGCAATTCCTCTACGGACGCTTTCTGTGACGCTTAAAAAAGCTCGTGTTAAATGGCATCCCTGGGAATATGCTCTGGAGCCAGGATGCGATTGTATTTGCGCTGGTAAAAAACGCCTCCTGAGCAGCACAAGTAAAGCTCCACCATCAGAGTTCATTTTGTTCCCCTCCTATTTCTAGAATGAAGACATTTTAAATAACCTTCCTTGGCGTGCAGTTTGTATGGGAAATCTGGGGAAGCCTGTCCAGTTCAGGCGCAAGGAGATGCTGGAGCCTGGAAACAACAGACCTGTAAGGCACACACGTACTGCATCGACCATCAGTGGGCCTAAAGGATGGTCTGGAAGCTCATTATTAAAGAGCTTTTCTGAGTTTATTCCACTGATGACTATTCATGAACAGTAAGCTGAAGAAGAGATTTAGATCCTACTTTAAGGCAGCAGCACTGTTTTACTAAGAAAAGCACTGAGACTCAACTCAGTGCTCTTACCAGGTAATAAAAACTGGTTAATTAATGGATTTAATCCAAAGCAACTGTTGACAGTTGATAGAAAAGCACGCGTGCTTTATAAGGAAGCACAAATACAATGAGTCCTTATTCAGCTGTGATCATCTATTCCAGTTAAATCATGTCAGATCTTAATATACACACTAATTTTCCCTTGGATAGCTTTTGAGTCAATATTGTTTGACCTTTCATTCTCTCCATAAATGCCGTGCGTGTTTTCAGGGTGGTTGTTCCTTCAGAAGGGCAGTGCAGCACTAGAGCAGGTTACCCAGAGAGGTTGTGGAAACTCAGTCCTTGGAGATGCTGCTGATGAAACCAAGGGCTGACCTGACCGAGTGCTGCAGATGCTCCACATCAAGCAGGAGGTTGGACTATTTGACTTCCATTCTTCCCAATCAACATGTCCTACGCTGTGCCTTTCACCAAGTAAGAACATAAGAGCTGTGGACCATACCAAGCGTGTTGTCTAGCCTTCTCTTTCGTCGGAACGGCTTAGAGAAGGCAATCACAAAATTAACCATTGAATTAAGGAGAAAAAAATATGTGGGCAAAATGTGGGAAGAGGGCAGAAATAATACAAGCCTCTCCAAGATGAAAAAGGCAACTGGTAAACTCGATTAACAGGGTCAAGGAGAATAAACCCAGCATTTTGCGTAAGGCAATTCAGAACAGAAATATTAAGAAAGTCCCCCTGAACAACGAGAACATACGTAAAAAGAAGACGGAAAAGCAAGTAACTGTCAGAATTATACCAACATTTACTAGTTTATCAACATCAAAGGCACATGCTTGAAGAAGCAGTACAAGCTTTGTGGCCTGCTTCTTACAGGCATATAAAGTGAAGTTCAAAAAGCAGGTAAGATGATCAGGTACATCCAAATGCCAAATCATCATATGTTCTGGTGCCTGGATATAGAGATGATGATGAAAAAACCAACCACCCACAACTTTTTCTTTGTCATTGATTTTTAACTAAGGCAGAGGCCCAGTAAATTATAGCTTTAATGAGAAATACAAGGGCAAGGCGATTTATCTTTGACATGCATATCACTGACATGGATTTTTGCTTGATTCTGCTAATTGAGAACACAAACAAGAAATCCTGGAATGCATTTCATCTTTTATGGTAGTTTAGTGTAAAATTGGAGTATGCTTTGGCTCATTAAAGAACTTTCTATTGGTAATACACAAAAGGTTACGAAGAAGTGGTTATTTTAATCACAGGCTAGTGGAATGAGATTAAGCAAATTACCGACTGATAATCATTTAGACTTCTGTGATGTAAACTTGATGCACACATATTTTGTTAGAGCTAACTTTGATCTTTTTACCAATAACATTTAATTTGTGGTCTGTTTGCCTGAACACATTCATTTAATAGTAATTTCAATAGATTTCTTTGTGACTATTCCAGAGTGAAGCAAAAAAAAAATCCAGTAAGTGAAAAACTAAACTAAAACTAAAACTCTGTATTTAGGCTTGTGTTCCTGTTTTTTCTACATGAGAAACGTGAGGAATACACAGAAGTAAATCTTGCTGGAGAATGCCAGCAATACTAAACATAGGACCTTCCCAGGGCATATAAAAACTGATGTTCTCTGCAGCTACTAGTAGTTACACCACTTAAATTTCCTTTCAAAAGAGAGTAAGTAAAACACAGAAGTGTAATGGAGATCTGGAACACCAACCCAGAAAAGACTTAGGGAAGAAGAGCTACGGAATGTCAGGGTAAAGCTGCACGGCGCTGCATGAGCCGAGCTCAAGGCTTGTTGCTGACAGAAGCAGAAATTCCGACTCTACCTCACCTGCCCAGAACTGTCTTCGTGCCTGATCACTGCTCTGCGTTCCACCAGTAAAGGCTCTTGTGAGCAGCCCGTGCTGGTGCAAGGAAAAGGCAATGCCTACACACCTGGGAGCAGGCAAAAGACAGCGAGATTTCTCACCATCTCAGGTGCGGCATATAACTAAACCTCAGGTTTGTTTCATTGTAAAAGGTTTGAATAATAAAGATATTAAGTAAGGTAAAATCTGCTACTGCTCAGCTTTAAAATCCATATGACCATAAGAAGTAATAAAGAACTATTCATGCCTAAAGCAAAACGTATAGTAAGGATTATAAAATTTTCAAGACCTAGCAATATTAGATTTGAGAGTACGTTAAGGGCATGCAAATGGCACCACCGACTTAAGTGGTATCAGCAGAAAAAATGATCTCATACTTCCAAAAGACCAAGCTCTTGATGTTTTTGAGCACAAAAGATTAGTGGAGTCACTAATTTACCACACATTCTGGCAAAACTACAAGGAAGAAAAACCCAGTGACCACCTCAGACATCTTACCTGATATAGAGCACTCCACTTTGGTCCACCCGTCGCTGCCAACCAACGGGAACTTGCACTGCTGGTGGCCCTCCATCCGTGTCCCCTCCGTCACACTCCTTTCCACCATTCATTTTTCTGTTTCTGTTTATGAGTCTTCAAAGATATCAACAGTAAGATGATATCCTTTTACTACATGTCATCATGGCCTCCCAAAGAAGGCCATTCAGTACACTTTTCCCCAAATTGTACAAAGTGCATTGGGAGGCTCCAGCTCAGTTTGAAACCAAGTCCTTAAAAGTGGCCATTTTTGTTAATGAGTCAGTTTCCCATTATAATCCACATTAAATATGCAATGTTTAACTCCTTATATATTCATAAGGATGAACTATATAGATAAAAATTAGTGCTTCCAACTTGGGAAAATCATAATTCACCAATCCTTTGTTACCTGTCAGAAACGAGAATGGGGAAAAGGAGAATTTCTAGTTCAACAGCATGGCTCCAAGCTTGATGACTGTCTAAGATAACTTGTATTTTGTGAAAGCTCGTCTCATTTTTATAAATATGAGTCAGATCTAATACCTCCAGGTATTATACCCTTTATATGCCACATTCTTTTTGTTTTCTTTTTATCTTCCGTTCATTATCCAAGTTGTCTTCTTGAGTTTCTTTCGTGACTCCCTGGCTCCAATAAAACAGCCTGAAAAATACAGATATAGGAAACACATGAGCCATTTTCTGAAGTTTTCCAGCCCAGTTCAGTAAGTCATGAAGATGTATACAGCTGCATCCATTTAAAGAGCTTAGAATCAACATTTTAAATGTCAATGGAACCATCAAAATAAGGCTTAGGGTAAATATAATCCTGCTAGTATATTCTATTTATATGTGGAGGCCATGGAGCTACAACTTAAAAGCTACAAGAGGGCAACTGTTATCAAACAGTTAACGTACAGTTTGGGTGAATTAAGGGAAGTATCTTTTAACTGAGTAGTTTCACATATGCTTCTGTTCAGAATTATCAACAGATGACTAGTGCAAATAATGCCCTTTAAAAATTGTTTATAAAACTGAATTGAATGTGAAGAAAGCTGCTTCTAGGGCTGATAATATTCATAAAACAAGAAACCCCCTGCATTTAGACTAACTTAAAATCATCTTACAAAAAAATTGTATAATAAAAAGAGAAAAGGCAGGATCAACGCACCGATCTCATAATACCTATGTAACAATCTGAACATCATAATTTCCCCCATTTGATTATACTGCAGGAGCAAGTCTTCATGAATGAAGTTCAGAATGATGTGAACTGTGTTATTCCCTCAAAATAGTTATTCAAGTTGACCAGGTGAGACTTAACTCTTGAGACTGGATGTTTAATTAAGGTGAGCCAAACATGGAATATGTGATTCAAATGGTAAATACGTGAGAAAAAACAATAATCCTAGAAGTAACATGTAAGATGGCATCAATGACTACTGCAGTAACAACGCTGACAGGTTTTATTTGGCATCACATGTCAATTCAGCCTTATTTCTAATACTAACGTTATGCTAACATTTTAAAACATAGTAAATGTTACCATAGACCTGATTGATTTTAATATGAAAAGTTCTTTTGAGATAGAAATAGAACATGAAGACTTAGGATCCTACAACATTTCTGCAACAACATCACATTACCTTTACATTTAAGAGCAGCAGCAGCTCCTTCCTTCAAGACCACTAAAGGAAGATTACCGAGGCATAAATATAGTCTTTGAAAATATTCCCTTAAGTACGCTTATGCAATACATTTTCTTTAGATGTGCTACTTATAAATGTAAAGTTCAAAATGCTACCTAAAGAAAAAAACCACAGTCATGGTATTTACAAGAAGGACGTGGACTTAGAAAGGAGCTGGCTGGCCATCCGCCCTTGACTAGGGTGCCGAAATCCAAAGGACAGTTGCACAAGGAGTGTGATTTTCTAGCGTAGCCTGGTACTGTTTTGCAGAGATAATGCTTCAACTTTCCTGCCCTCTGGAGCACCCCAACAGGATGCAGTCCTTGGGCGGCCAAAACTGGGGAAGGGATGAGGAGCCCAAGGGTAGAGCGAATGGCACGTGGAACACCTTGCTGTCTCTCATATGAAAACAATCTATCCTTTAATCTCTAAATCTGGTAAATAGAATCAGGATTTGGAAAACACTGCTCTCAGGTTTTCTGTTTAGAAGGTTTGGTGTCTGATTGGTTTTATCTTGATTATGAAGGCAGCAGGTGATGTTTCATCAAAACCAAAGCAGAATTTACCTTCACGTTTCAGCATTATTGCTGAATGCTGCACTGGCATTTTTCTTACGGGTCCTGTGTAACAGGTAAATAATTCCCCTAATATTTTTAATGAGAATTAACTTCCTGTAATACAGTAAAATCAGAATCAGAAAATACATATTTAAAATACTGGGTGCACATAGTGCAGGGAAGATTGCTCATCTTGCTGTGGCTCATGTTGCTATTTAGGGCAATGGCACTGGATCCATTACAGGAAAATAATAGCCATCAATTTCTTTTTTGCACAAGCAGCAAGAGACACTTTGAAGTAACCTTATATTTCTACTGGTTCTGCAATGCCCTACCTCAGCTAACATCCCATTCCATCACCACCGTAATACTTATCATCATCTAATCAGATAAACCATTTTTCTGTACTGCCTGAAATAGTACCGTAAGAAGCAAAAGAATACATGTAACTGCTTTGCCTGTGGAAAATATTTAAATATTTTAATGCAGTACAGTGAATTGGAATAAAATGGCTGCTTCAATCATGTACCTTCAGTTGAAGTTTATTATTTATATGACTTTTTCTCGAGAAGCAGTAGAGACTAAAGAATTGTAAACTAATGCAAGGATCTGAGTGATCTAACAAATAAAAGTGAATCAGAGCACAGGTATGATGATCTGTTTTCCATTCTACCCCAGTTACAAAAATACTTCAAACTCCCTGGAAGCTTCTTAGTACACGGCTAATCAGTGTGTTACTAGCCATGTAGAAGTACACAGCTCATCAGTGTGTAACTAGCCATGTTGTATAGGAAAACGCCCATGCAATGAGATTTTTTTCGCTAAACCCCAGCACAGTTCTGTGCCGATTTCCACAAACTGCAGGTAATAAAATACTGGGTACTTATCGTAACCATTGCACTTCTCTCTGAGGCATGAATGGCAGAAGTAAGAGGTTGCCACTGGGCTTTTGGTACAGACACCCTTCCCTAAACCTCGCGTGCAGAGTTGCTACGTGTTATTTTCTTTATCTGCATAACACTGTAGAAAAATTAAGTGTAGTTCAGGTCTCTCCCAGAAGAGTTGAACCTCCCAAATCTGGTTTAAACAAAGGAGACCCTTTGCATTTTCCCAATAACTGGTTATGAGCCAAAGAGAGAAAAGGGAGGTAGGGAAGACAGCAGTGAAAAAGAGGATGAGAGTCACTTAAACCAGGCTGGGCCTGGCTCTTTTTCACCCTAACCCTGGCGAGGGCTGGTTTTCCAATACATTTTATACGATACGGCAGCCTAGATGAGAAGCTTCAAGTTTAAGGGGACAATGGGAGGGAGCAGTGGCACTGCTCTATTAGGTCCCACAAACCGTTCTGTGATTGAAAAGAAAAGCCATTTAAATCCCAGTAGGGATCAGCCTGAGCGCGAATGCTCCGACATACAGAGCATCCCTTGGACTCAAACCTCCACATTTCTTACCGCTCCACAATCTTCCAACTCGATTGCAGAAAAATCCCGTCTCTTTTGATGTACCATTCTCCCCTTCTCCATCAAAGTATTCTGTCTGAAGTACTTTGGACTGGGATAGAAAATATTTGGATTTTGGATCAAATCCAAAATATTTTGGACACTGGATTCTATCCAAAGGCCTGATTTCCATCAACCCATGTAATAAATACCTCTTCTCTGTAATCTCATAACAACTCCAGACAACTCATGTTATCTCACCACGAGTAACACAACTTTCCACATCTAAATCAATTACTTCTTTTTTCTGTGCGCCAAGACATGCCGTTTAGATTTGTTTTGCAGTCCAGTTTCATTACAATATGCTTAAAAATATTTCACTGAAGAACTATGCAAAACTACACTGAATTGTTTCCCCTTCTTACCCCTGAAACCCTGGAAAATTTCTCCTTAATTTTCATGTGCTGAAAGTATGTTTTCAATTTTTAATGCAACTGTCTCACTTTTAGAAATGTTGCATTTCAGGAAGCCTCTTTGCACACTCAGCTGTTAACGTTTACTTTAACAACTTTTTAGTAAAGTGGTGAAATAGAAAACTTGGTACAAAGTAAAAAGAAATTAAAATTAGATACTAATAATCCAGATTCAGATCTATCATGTATTATATAGAATCACAGAGTCACAGAATGGTTTGGGTTGGAAGGGACTTCAAAGATCATCCAGTGCGTCTGGATCCATCCGTCTAATATTGCAAAGATGCTCCATTACTTTTTTCTTACATGAACTTTTAAGGGTGCCTAACAATTCCATGTATCACAAAGGTCTACCAGCAATCACTGCCTCCCTGATGCACAAAACCCAGTGCTTGTGTATGGAATGATCAGATTTTGGTATAGTGTTTTGCAAACCCTTAGAACGTACATGACGGACAGCTTACAGATACAGTCTCACTTCCCAGGCTTTTCCTTCTGATCACAGAAAAACCTACAAAACATAGTCAGAAATAGAAATGCCCTCAAATCACGGTCTTGGGGTTTCCAAACTAACAGGAAGTTTTAGCTTCTTAAAAAGCTTTATTTTCAAACCACGCAGACTTAAAATGAGTTTTTGTTTAGTTATCACTTGCACATTGTTCATCTGTTTAAGTCTATCATAGAATCCCTAAGGTTTGAAAGGACCTCTGAGATCATCAAGTCCAACCGGCAATCTAACACCACCATGCCTGCTAGACCATGTCCTGGAGTGCCACGTCTATGCGTTTTTTGAATGTCTCCAGGGACGGTGATTCAACCACCTCTCTGGGCAGTCTGTTCCAGTACCTCACTACTCTTTCCATGGAGAAGTTTTTCCTAATATCCAACCTAAACCTGCCCTGACGCAACTTGAGGCCATTCCCTCTCGTCCTGTCGCTTGTTACTTGGGAGAAGAGACCGACACCCTCCTCACTACAACCTCCTTTCAAGTACTTGTAGAGAGCGATCAGGTCTCCCCTGAGCCTCCTCTTCTCCAGACTAAACAGCCCCAGTTCCCTCTGCCGCTCCTCGTTTTCCAGTCCCTTCACCAGTTTTTTTGCCCTTCTCTGGACACGCTCCAGNAGGATGCCATTGGCTTTCTTGGCCACCTGGGCACACTGCTGGCTCATGTTCAGCTGGCTGTCAACCAGTACCCCCAGGTCCTTCCCTGCCAGGCAGCTCTCCAGCCCCTCTGCCCCCCAGCCTGTAGCTGTCTCGACCAAAGTGCAGGACCCGGCACTTGGCCTTGTTAAACCTCACACAGTTGGCCTCGGCCCATAGATCCAACCTGTCCAGATCTCTCTGAAGAGCCTTCCTACCTTCAAGCAGACTGACACTGCCTCCCAGTTTGGTGTCATCTGCAAATTTACCGAGGGTGCACTCTATCGGTCAAAGCAATTAGCTAGGATTCTCCTGTATCATCTAATTAGATACAAATGTTGCATCACTTTTTGGGAACGCTTTTCCGTTTTGAAAAGAAGCATTCTCTTGACTAATTAGATTGGTATTGAATACTTTATGAAGCCCTATTTTTAGGTGAGTGATTCAACAAAATGTGCCTGAAGTATAAAGGAAACCTTTCTTCCTTCAATCTTACCTCATTGTGTTGGTATCCAGGAGTATAATACAGCTGTACATATGATATACTCTGGCCTTTGGTTTGAGAAAGACATTTTCATCTTATTCGTAAATACAGAGAATTAAGAATATGTTGCAACAACTAGAAAATTGATCTGCACTGAATGACTTAATTAAAATGATACATTTTAAATCGCCCTAGTGCCGAATCAGTTTATAACAGTCCATCTGCCTTTGGGACTGAATTGGTTTGAACTGTATAAAGGCCTGTTTTATAAGGTACTACAACAGAACTTACGCATTCCTAATTTATACTACTTTTGATGCTGTAGAACATTTTACGATGGGAAGATCCCAATGTAACCACTCTATAAAATGACAGCTATCTGGATGAATTCATTCATGAACAGCAAAAAAGCCTTCAAGAGTCCAGGCCACTGTACCTCTCTCTACATCCACAGCCAGCGACCTGTACCAGTAGTCCACTGGACATGCTCCAGCTCAGCCAGCCTTGCTTACCTGCACATGGACCGACAGAACCCTATAGTATTTGGTTTCCTATGCTCCCAGACTAGATGACTAAAGTTATCACTTTGGACCTACTCATTAGGAATTTACACTAATAAAACAATACAGGAAAGATTCTCATGCAGAAAGACTAATTGATGTCCATGGATTCTAGCTGATCATCAAGGGCATAAAATATGAATCTTTTCTCTTGGAGCATTTTGGACCAGTGTGCTGTTAACTAATCAGAGGCTGTAACCTTACATCTGAAATCCTTCCTATCAATGTTCATAGTGCTGGTAAAAATTAATGTTCATTGAGCTGCAACATATCCTTGAGATTAAACTGTGTCATTACAGTTGTCCAAGGCAACGGCTGAACTGGGAAGGAGCACGATTCTTGTAGCATTCTTTATTTAGTGCATGTACAGTACCCAAACCTGAAGCCTTCTCAGAATATGCCTGTCTTTCAGTGTACTGATCTGTGTAACTCCCAGCGTTGGGAGCAATGGAGGTTTTCAATTCCAGTGAATCAAGGGAGAAAGTACATCCTTTCAAGAACTTCCTTTGCGCACACATGTGCACGCAGGCATACACACGGCATCTCTCACAGGGTTTTGACAAAAAGCAAAACTGAGCTACGCAACAATCCAAAAAGATGGCAGGAAACAAAAGGGGTTTCTTTTTAAACCTTGGCTCTGTCTACTCAGTAAGAATTTAATAAATACAGTGGTCACCTGACAGAGTCCACAGACGCATACAGAAGAGTCATAATGCTCTTTCAAGCCTTCCACCACATTAATTTTTTTTCTTTACAAGGGAAATAGGTCAAAACCGTGCATGTGAGAGAGGCCCACTTTACTGTCAAGATAACGTAAGCACTCAGATTTTTTTAAAATTAAGACTAATATTTGACACGCCGTTTAAATCAACCAAGTTATTCTGTAGATAAGAGTCATGTCACCATTATCAAAACATTTCTTAGGAATTATTCTGAAATGGAATATTACTAACCTATATGCTAATAAGAAGTGAAGAAACCCTTTCACATCCATTTTATCACACTAGGGGAACTCGTGTAACAAAATGAGGAACTTGAATAACATACAATGTCTATCTCCAGCAACCTATAAATCTAGGAAAAGCGAACCTGGACTCGGATGTTTTATTTGGGCCCCCCCTGCCCCCTTTTTTTTTTATTTTAATGGCCAAAAGCCATTCATACATTTACTTTGCAAGTGTCTTGTTTCAATCTGCAGGCATAAAGCCTTAACAATCTTACACAAACTGGTTATTTTTTTATTTTCTGAAACAAGGCAGCAAGTAAAGTATTCCATAGTGGGGAAGAGTTGCAAAGCAAGGTTTCTAGCTGAGGATTCTGAAGGACTAGGTTTTCTACAATATAAAGAGAAATTACACTTGAACTCTTTTTCTGAACAGCTCTTCTTCAGTTCTTTTCCTTCTTTCTCCATCACACAGTGCTGGTGCATCATCAGCATGTCTCAGGTCTGCAACTGGGAAAGCCACTTTTTCTGGGTCCTCTTTAAGTTTTGTTGCAATAGGCATTTCTGTCTCCTCCAAAAGCCATCTTGCCATAAGAAAGCCATAATTCCTGAAGTATTTTGATTTTGTTGATGTAATGCTTTTCCAGAATTCAGTATTTTGGAAGAAGTGAAAGGACAAGGGGGAACGGCTGCAAGTTGCGCCAGGGGAGGTTCAGGTTGGAGATGAGGAGAAATTTCTTCTCGGAAAGGGTGGTCGGGCATTGGAACAGGTTGCCCAGGGAGGTGGTGGAGTCACCGTCCCTGCAGGTATTTAAGGAAAGGTTAGACGCAGTACTGAAGGACATGGTTTAGTGGTTAATAGGTGGTGGGGGACGGTTGGACTGGATGATCCTGGAGGTCTCTTCTAACCTTAATGATTCTATTCTATTCTATTCCAAGAAACATGAGTAAATCTTAATTCTCTGTGGCTTGAGGTATCCGTCATGATTATAACAGTGAAACTTTTCTAGACCAACTGCCATTCTGTTAGCCCTGTAAGAAACTATCAACCTCTGGAAGAGTCTATCAGGGAAAGCTACCATGATCCCACATCAAAAAAAAAAGATGACTGCAAAATGTGGATGAAAAAAAAAGCAATTTGTGCCTAGAAGAAAGAGAATTCAGACCTTCCAAGACAAACCGCCATAACAGAAGAGGATATTAATAGAGAAAAATCTGCTTTGTCACAGTGGGATTGCTCTCGCTAACATAACACACAGATTCATTAGAAAATGTCACAGTTTTGTAGACTGTCACTCCAGTCTACAAAAAGGGCAAGAAGGAGGACCCGGGTAACTACAGACCAGTCAGCCTCACCTCCATCCCGGGAAAGGTGATGGAACAACTCGTCCTTGGCACTGTCTCCAGGCACATCAAGGACAAGAAGGTTATTGGGAACAGTCAGCATGGTTTTACCAAGGGAAAGTCATGCTTGACTAACCTGATAGCCTTCTATGAGGATGTAACCAGGTGGATGGATGATGGAAGGGCGGTAGATGTGGTCTATCTTGATCTCAGCAAGGCATTTGACACCGTCTCCCACGGCATCCTTGTGGGAAAGCTGAGGAGGTGTGGCCTGGATGATCAGGTAGTGAGGTGGATTGTGCACTGGCTGGAGGGCAGAAGTCAGAGGGTTGTGGTCAATGGGGCCGAATCTAGTTGGAGGCCTGTGACTAGTGGAGTCCCTCAGGGGTCGGTGCTGGGTCCGGTACTATTCAATATCTTCATCAGCGACCTTGATGAGGGAACGGAGTGTACCCTCAGCAAGTTTGCTGATGACACTAAACTGGGAGGAGTGGCTGACACACCAGAGGGATGTGCTGCCATTCAGCGGGACCTAGATAGGCTGGAGAGCTGGGCGGGGAGGAACCTGATGAGATTCAACAAGGACAAGTGTAGGGTCTTGCACCTGGGAAAGAAGAATCCCATGTGCCAGTACAGGTTGGGGACTGACCTGCTGGAGAGCAGTGTAGGGGAAAGGGACCTGGGGGTCCTGGTGGACGGGGGGATGACCATGAGCCAGCAATGTGCCCTGGTGGCCAGGAAGGCCAATGGCATCCTGGGGTGCATTAGAAGGGCTGTGGTCAGTAGGTCGAGGGAGGTCCTCCTCCCCCTCTATTCTGCATTGGTGAGGCCGCATCTGGAGTATTGCGTCCAGTTCTGGGCCCCTCAGCTCAAGAAGGACAGGGAACTGCTAGAGAGAGTCCAGCGCAGAGCCACTAAGATGATCAAGGGAGTGGAACATCTCCCTTATGAGGAAAGGCTGAGGGAGCTGGGTCTCTTTAGCTTGGAGAAGAGGAGGCTGAGGGGTGACCTCATCAATGTTTATAAATATGTTAAGGGTGAGTGTCGGGAAGATGGAGCCAGGCTCTTCTCGGCCTCACTAAGCGATAGGACAAGGGGCAACGGGTGCAAATTGGAGCATAGGAGGTTCCGGGTTAACGTAAGGAAAAACTTTTTCACTGTGAGGGTGACAGAGCACTGGAACAGGCTGCCCAGAGAGGTTGTGGAGTCTCCTTCTCTGGAGACATTCAAAACCCGACTGGACGTGTTCCTGAGTGATGTGCTCTAGGTGGCCCTGCCTTGGCGGGGGGGATTGGACTAGATGATCTTTCGAGGTCCCTTCCAACCCTTGTGATTCTGTGATTCTGTGAAAATGACCACTGCAGACATCCACATTTGTCAAAAAAAGTGGTAAGAAGTCAGAATTAGCATAAACTCAAAACTCTTTATAGCAACGCACTGATTATGATGAAATTATTTAGCTATAGATATTTTAAAGTTTCAGACCAAAGTTAAAATTACTTCAAAAGGAGATCCAAGCGCAGGAATAGACAAATAACCAACTATTCCTTTCAATTCTCACGTTTCAGGCTTCCAAAAATCTGTACTTATTAAACATAGTTTTATAATGGTTTTATAATGAATATTATATGAATTTCAGGAACACTTGATACAGAATGTTATTAAGGTATCTAATAAATAGACACAGAAAATAAATAGGTAATAACCGTTTGTAGGTGCTCAGTTCTAACTGACAGCTTTGCTGTACATTATTGACTTAAGCAGTTACTAGGGAAATACAAATTTGTGAAAACAAAAAAGGGAATTTAAAAAGAAAAGAATATTTAAATGTAACTATTTCAAAACCTGACCATGAAAACTCAATCAGATTTTAGATAAGCAGTTAAAAAAAGGACAAAAAAAGAAAAAATTGTGATTGCTGGAAATATGGTGAAAGGCTCTGAGCTGCTGGCATAACAACTACTGAATTAGCCCCACATCTCCATTAACTGTGCACTGCGATATCAGAAATTCAGCAATAAATGGTAAAAGTGAAAATCATACTCCCATATCTCAAATGCAGAGGCCTCAGTAAACTACATAAACCTCCTTTGTATTAGACATCTGAAGTTCAGGACACAGCAATATTTAAATCATTTGAATAATTCAGACTGAGTTTCTGTGCAAGAGAATGTCAGAAACATAGCAGGATTGCAAATTAAACCTGTAAATTATGCTTTTGTGCTGAAGTAATAAGTCACATGATTACTATTTTTAGAAACGACTTTTTTCTCCAAGTGCTATTTTTTAGAATTGTTTACTGAATCAGTTATCTCTACTCAGCAATCACTCTCATGAAAATACTCTTAAGATATTAAAATAAATATGATAACATAAAAATCAGCTAGTCAGACACCTTAATGCAACCTCTACAGCCTTATCTGGCATAAACGTAACGTGTTCGAGAGCCCGGGCTGCCTGTCTGAGATCTGGTACGCTACAAACCTGTACGGTATGATAGATGAATCGCTAGCATTAGTAAATTATCCCTCCCTGTCTTTCAGTGACACGCTAATTGAATGTGGAAGTATTTGGAGAATTTGGCCCCGCTGTTTTATTTAAGAACTAGACAGTTCTTTCTGTTTCTAAAAAAGGACTCAGAAGTTCAAGGATACTTAAAAAAAATATGGGTGATTTTAATCCTTTTAAACGCTTTCACTCCATAAAAATTATGATAAATATTTCTTTCTTGATATACAAGAGGTCCATTAATTATAAGCTTAATCATTTGTAAACGAATCTCTATGAAGATTTGTATACATGACCTTTCCTTCTATAGCTTCTTTTTCTACTTACACTGGTCTGAGTCAGCTGTTTTGTGAATACACCACTCAATTGACAAATACTCTCTTTCACCCTCATATTAAAACTTCACATGTAGTTTGTTATTTAAGATATATGAAATAAATAATGCAAATATAAAGTACTTTTTAATATACTAATTAACAGTAGGGCACAGGAAAAAAGCCTGACCTTTTTCCTCATTAAGCATCAGATTGAAGGTGGATATGTTCATCTTGTTCATTCCAAGCTGAAAAATAAAGCATCAGTTGAAACAGAAGATATGCAATAGTAAGCAGTACAGGCCACTTATGATGTTAAGATTTCAATATTAAATGATTCTTAACTATTTCTTCATATTTATAAACACTTAATCAGAGAGGTTTATTAGAATATTATTCCTCCTTTGAAACGCTGGAATAACTGTTTCCACTTCATATTTTGTACACACTTCATTTCCATAAAACATCATGAGCACAGAAAAAAAGTAACCTAGTATTTAAGAAAATGCTAATGTACAATCTCTTTTTAAAAAATCTACTCTACTAAAGTTTAATCCATATTCCGGCAACAAAGATGGTAAGTTCTTGACTGTACACACACCGCTAGTTCCAAATATTTTGTGCTTCATGAGAGGAAAACCTCTTCCCTGTCTGGCTGTCCCATGCCCTTCACGCAGAGATTTACTGTTAAGAAGGCCAAGGTATTTTTAGCCTACTAAAAGGAGCAAAGTAAGTACCTAAATGTTAGTGCCTGTGTTTTTTTGGGTTGAGTTTTTCTATAACGATTATCAGACGTATTCACACTGACACCTTAATAAAGATAAATCCCATTGTCCAATAAACTGTGAAGACTGCAGTCTGGCTCCTAGAAAATGAAACGTTTGCTTTTATGATAATAAAAAGTATTCTATTCTCTAATTCGGTACAGGGGTTGTGAAACTCTCCTTGGAGGTGTTTTGCCATCCAAACACGACATCGTTACGCTTAATATAGAGCAAGATGGTACCTAGTAACGATGCTCAACTCTGTCCTGCCAGGTATCCATGGCTTTGCTCACTTGATGCACTATAAAACCTGATTTTACTGCTGGTGCAATAGACTGCACATACGCTAAGCTAGACAAAAAAGGTTTGATTCTCTTCAGAAGGAACTAAACAAAAGGGTGAATCACATTCAAGCTTGACAAGTAAAAGAGAATTGCACCAGCTCGTCAAAGCAGAGGACAGAAAATGAGAGTAAAGACCACAGGCCCTCAGAAATTAAACCATGCCTCCCTTTAAGGATGCAGTACATCCAAGAGTTTAAGAACAAAGCTCCAAAAAAGAAGAGACCCTAGAAAACGCACAACTTCATCCCAATTGAAGGACAATGTGTTGTGCCAGATCCTCTGTTAAAACTCACACAGTCCTTTGTTCTCTGAATAGGCTTGAAAAATGTCTCTGGACGTGCAGACGGTAGGTACGTAACACAGATATTTAACGTGTTCTGGCACCATGCTCCAAACAGTGAGCTACTGGAAAAAATGTGGGCAAAGAACCATTTCACCAGCTCTTCATCATGACTTACTTAAAGCTCGATCAAAAGAAATTAATTTACTAAGACAAATATATTCTGTCACCAAAAAACCTCCATGAACAAAGCCATTAGTGTTGTGAACAAATGCCATAAACTTTTGGCAGAAAAATCTAAGAAATATGAATTCAAGCTACAGACAGGTACCATCGCTTCCTACATTTGTTTTGCATGTGTTTATTTCTTATGTTAGACTTCAGTCTCCCATCTCAATGGAAATCTGAATTCAAGGAAATCACCGGCATGCCTCCAAAGGCTGCCGAACCTGAATTTCACCCAATTTTAAGTAAGAGCTTTTCAAAGCATTTTATTGAAGAAAAAAGGTCCTTTGCTTCATTTTGTTGTAATGAAAACTGCCATAAGTGAAGACTTTAAACACCAGACGTTTCAAACTGAAGTATATTAACAGTAAAAAAAGTTTGCAGGGAAATAAAACAAAATTAATCCCACAATTAAAGTGATGGAATTACAGAAACTGAGGATCTGAAGAGAGACCTCAGGAGAGCAATCTGTTCAGCCCACCGCCAGTGGCGGAAGGTCAAAATTACCACGACCGCCTCTGAAAGCTGCTGCTTTATGCATTTTTAAAAATTTCCTATCATAGATTTCCTGACAGTTATAGGTAAAATATCCCAGTTTTCCATCCATATGTGCAGCCAGATATGAGGTGAAACAAAACCGTCGGCACTGTTTGCTCTTCACATCTACCCTAAATTATCCTTCCTGCAAATTATTTTTTTAAATCGACAGAGCAACTGCCACCACTGCTTTTATAAAAACCTCTTATCTTTTTAAAGCCTTATGCCCATCCTACAGTGTTCTCTTTTTTCCTAGAATAAACAAACCCAATCCTTTCAGCTGTTCTTTAACAGTCCTGCTTTCTAAATCTGTCACTAGCTTGTTTCTCTGCTTTGCCGCCTTCTGGCTAACGCACATTTTCTTTAAAGGGCAGTGTCCTGCAAAACGCGTTCTACCGAAGGTCTCGGGCAGCCAGCCTTGTGTCAGCCACCCGTACTGTACACTGCTTGTAAAAATTCCCAGCCCTCTAGGAATGAAGCTTTGTGATTTTTATGTTTTTTTTCAAGCTCTCCAATCGTCCTGCTCTTACAGAAGGAACATGCAATGAAAACTCAGACGTTGCTGAAAAAGGTATTATTTTTAATGTATTTTCTCAAGCAAAACGTGAGTGCAGAAAGAGACATTTCTAAGGAGCAAAGAGATCCTTACAGAAGGAGAAGCTCAAGAAGAGAAGGTGAAGAGGAAATCTTATTACTATCTTCAGCTACCTCACGTGTGGTTATGGAGAAGATGGAGCCAGAATCTCCTCTGATGTCCACAGCTACAGGACAAGCAGCAGACACGTGTAACATGGAAAGTTTTGAATATGTATGGGGAAAATTAAGACTCTGGGGGGGATCTTCTCAATGTGTATGAATACCTGCTGAAAGACTGGTGCAAAGATAAAGGGGCCAGGCTTTTTTCTGTGGTGTCCAGTGACAGGACACAGAGAACGGGCACAGATGGAAACACAGCAGGTTCCTCCTGAACATCGTGAAACACTTTTTTACTGTGAGGGTAATGCATGACTGGCACAGGTTGCCTAGAGAGGTGGTGGAGGCTCCATTCATGGAGATCTTAAAAACCAATCTGGACGTGATCCTGGGCAACCGGCTGTAGGTGATCCTGCTTGACCAGGAGGGTTGGACATGATGACCTCCAGAGGTCCCTTCAACCTCAGCTGTTCTGAGTGACCTCCAAATACCCCTTCTAACTGATAACACCCTATGGTTACATGATAATTCTGTCTCATGACATCCCCAGCTAACTTTTGCTAACTTCCACAGGAAACATTCCACATTGCTTCAGTAATACAAGTGCATACATCTTGCCATCCATCATCATGGAGAAAAGAATCCCTTACAGACTCAACAATTATCTCATAACCCGAGTTTTCTTACAGACACTTGTCTTAGAACCTGTTCACATCGCAGAGTCACCAAATTCAATTACAACATGAGAATAACATCCTCCTTGGAATGCCATGAAATCTGGAAGCCTGCTTTCAAGAATTTTGAATATGAAGTATGGAAGCCAGAAAAAGAAATGTTTCTAAATATAGCCACAATGTTAGGTTCCATAGGTACAATTTACAAAGGAAAAAATATCAAAAGATCTTCCAAATGTTCATAAAATACTACCAAAGAGGACTGCTCTTCTGTTAGCTCTCTCTACTGAAAGGGGCATCTCTCTAAAATATAGATTCAAAATGAGTTGTGAACATCAAATATTCTGTGGGAATACTATACATATCAATTCAGAGGTGATCAGAGAGAATTCTTGTACTTTCTCTGAAGAAGAAAGTACTGATAAGAATGAAAATATACCAATGTGTTGAAAAAACTGATTTTGAAGCAACGACTATAGTATAGATACTACACTAAGTCACTAAGATGTCCAAACTATTGTAGATGAACATAATTTTATTTAAAAATAAAAAATGTACACATTTCTTCAACTGGGACACTTCAGATTAGGGATCTCTTCAGTCTTTTCTGGAGGGATTTAAAAAAGCTTTGGAGAAATCTTAAAGCTATGGAATTAGCCTGGTATTTATAGCTCAGTTTCCCAGTGTGTTCTTTGAGCTTCCTAGGACGTTCTTTTTCTCCATCTGCTGGTTGTTGACATGGTATAACCTTACATTTTGATTACGAAAATGTACAAGAATAAGAGCATTTCATTTTACGTTTTACTGTAAAGTTCTGGTTTCATCTCAGGGCAAGGCAGCTACACTTTACTACTACAATGCAATCTAGGTCAAGAACAGTGCTGCATATTTTCTGATACAGATAACGGGAGCTCTATTGTTTAATTATGTCAAAATATATTACTACCAATTATGAGTAATACTCCATATGAATCACACTGTCACAAAATGGTAATTTTCTTACCACTAAAATATTGTGCTTCATATGCTCTTGCAATAGAATCTGTTAAATCTAGGTCAAGAATGATTTTTTCGTCTTTGTTCTGTTATCAAAAAGGTCCACGTATGGGTGCACTATCTCGTACAAAGATACGAACTGCTAAATTGTTTACTTTCCTACCTCAGCACCGGTTAATGTCGAAGATGTCTGCTGTTCCTTGGATTAGGTTTTTTTTTAACATCGGCTCAAATCTTTTGTGCTTGAAACACATTTTGTAACAAACTTTATTATCACAGCATAAAACTACCAAAATAAAATCAAAAGTTACTCAGTTTAACAAGTACATTGATTTATTTTGAATACTTACCTACATTACTCCTCATGGTCTTGCTTCTAGTTACCTTGGGGATCTTTAGGCTTCTGAAAATTCTTGATGCACTTTCAGTTTTGCTTTAGATAGTCTCCTGTTTAGATCTCGATGATGGGCTATGTCCATTGAGGCTGGCTCCTTGTCTTACTACACCCCTCATCTGAGGAACTCTCGCACCCCACGTTACATCTGTTGGGACAGTTGTATGATTTAAATTAAAGAATGAGCCAAATGTTTTTATTTCACTTTTCTTGATTGCTTTCTAAGCCCTTATCCAACTACTTTTTCGTATAAACTCTAATAATTTTTGCTTTTAAAGAAAGGTAGCGTGGCTCTGACTGGAACTGATAAAGAAAGAGCTTTTACTACATTACAGTGGTTCACTGTCCAGAAGAGTGAGTAGTTTTCTATAAAAATGAGTAGATGGATTTTTATGATGGAACTAATATGCATACAAAAAAAGGTCACATCTTCAGACAACTTGAGTTGTACTGATGCATGCTAAAACCCTTCGACTACAAAGGCAAGAAGTCTGGGCTTTAAAGAGTCATAATGCTGCAAACAGCCTTGGTTATGTAAAAGGGTCCACCGGTATTGCTGACGAGCTATTAAATTATTCTTTGCACAGGTACGCAGATACCGGCCAGCCCCCAGCTGATGCAGAACCTGGGCTACACTGTGACACCTGCCTGTCCTCGAGCCATTTCCTTCAGAATCACCATCCAAACGTACCTGGAGTCCCGCACCGGCTCAGAGTTAGTCAGGCTTTGATCGTGCCAGTTTCAATTTGTCTGACGCTGAAAGGAGTTAACAGTCTTTGCAGGACTTTAAGTCAATTAATTAGTTCTTTTAGAGGTGAAATGGATTGGAGCTCGTTAGGTTCAAGGCATACCCAGAAGTTAGTGTAGGCCTTTAAAACATACCCGAAAGCCTGAGGATTCAGTAAGGGCACAGTTAGGGGTTAAAAATACACATTTAACAAAGTCAGAATTATGGGGGATTTTACATGTTTTTAAAAAATAAACATTTAATTAGAATAGACATAACACAGCCAATCAATGCTTTTTGTATCCTACGGAAAGTCTAACGAATTTGTTCTGATTTACAGATCACATATTTGGAATCTCTTTTAAAGCTATTTGTCATCATAGTAAAAGTCTTGGATGTTGTTAAAACCTTCTCCCCTAACAGAAAACTCATTGACACAAAATGTGAACGAAAAATTTCAGATAAGCCAAACAAACAGGGAATAAATCCGTAAGTCACATAAAGTACGTTGGCTGCAAAGACCAAAATGCAGCATTTGCTAAGATTATTGAAATATCTTAGTTAAGTTTACAAGCAAAACCTTTTTGCTTTCTGGGTGATGACCTGCTGTTTGGTTTTCACCAATTTTATTAGTACCACTAATTTAACTGAGTTAAATCCGTTGATGGGCATCTTCCCAATTTAGAGGGCAAAACTAGGGCACGGCGTTTTGTAAAAAGGGGTACCAAAGGGGCCTGGCTGTTTCAGACTGCATTTACCAACCCAGCAGAGCCTTTCAACAAACAGTTTTTTATATGCAAACTACTTAGAAGAAAAAACATTAATTCACTAAAGCTCTTACTCAACCCTTACTAGTTTGAAAATTACGACTCTATAAAATTATGAATATATGCTTAGATTTTCTTAGACTGGGGCACTAAACAGCTTCCATGTTATATATCATAGAATTATATCACAGAATGGTTTGGGTTGGAAGCCCATCTGTTCCCACCCCCTGCCACGGGCAGGGACACCCCTCACCAGCCCAGGCTGCCCAAAGCCCCATCCAACCTGGCCTTGGGCACTGCCAGGGAGCCAGGGGCAGCCACAGCTTCTCGGGGCACCCTGTGCCAGGGCCTCAGCACCCTCCCAGGGAAGGATTGCTGCCTCCCAGCTCAGCTCCAGCTCCCCTCTGTTAGTTTAAACCTATTCTCCCTTGTCCTACCAACTACACTCCCTGATAAACAGCCCCTCTTCCGTCTTCCCTGTAGGCCCCCCAAAAACAGATTTAAGCACTACACCTTCAATGGTTCTGAACACTACAGGGCTTAATACTGAATGTTTTATCTATCTAGAATACTAAACAAGGTACATCCAGTCCACAGAAATTATTAAACTAAAAAAAGTAAAATACGCGTAACAAGAAAACTGTTATTGCTTTCAGTAAAATACAGCCTCTTCCCCGTAGTCGAAAGGGTTAAACAACTTTGTGGAACAAAGAGAACTGTGAGTCTGTAAATGCAAGGATTCATAGGGCTCTAAATACTGAATTTATATGACTGAAAAAAAAAATACTGCATTTTAGCAGCACTGGGGTAGTCAATGGACTTGGGGTATCCACAGGACTCACAAGGTTGGGCTCTTACGTGGGCTTCAGCTTATCAAGAAACTGAATGCCAACGTTTCCTAAATTACTCCAAAAATTCTAAATCTTAAAATCTAATGTATAAATAGCATAATTTAAACAGAAGAATTTCTTCTTCAGTTGTAAAAATGACAGAAATTTTTCTGCTGTATATAAGCTGCATGAAATATGTCAAAGAATGAACATTACTACAGAGGTTATTCACAAAAATAAAGATAAATAAGAATCCACAGCTTCACAACATAGCTTATCTTTACAGTAACAAAACAAATAGAAAGATGATATAACCCACCATTAAAGAATTTGCATACAAATATATTTTAGATCATAATTTCACTATGGGTATTACATTCTTCAGATAAAATTATTTATTAATGTTTAAACGCATTGAAAGGTATTGATAAGAGACATTTTTATGAAGAACTTCCCTTGAGTGTATAATGCTAATCACAGCAAACACTGTAAAACTAATTTACTGGAAACAATTTCAATGGATGGATGAAATAGCCCAAGAATGAAACCTAAGTCATACTAGGGCTTAAAATAACCAAGTCACGTGGACAGTACTAAGGACTGAATTAGCATCAGTAAAAGAAGCTTCTAATAAAGGCCTCAAGAAATCTACAGAAAAGCATTATTAAAATGAATTCAAATAAATAACCTGATTTTTAACTTGTAATGTCTAAATGAAAGAATAACGATAAATGAATGATAAAAATTGTCCATACTGAGCATACGGAAATGGAAACCTGTAAGCAAAGATGTAATTAAAGTTTCTGCTAAAAAACCAGATATCACCTTAATTATGCATATGCCATTTACAAACTTACCAGCATCACAGAGACAGATGACCAGCTACTGCATACAGGTCCATAAATATCAAGCACAGACTACGGGTGATAATCAAGAGGCTCCCGTATGGCGAGCCAAGAGAATTTTTGTGGCTCACTCTATAGGCTCTGCATCACTCTTCCCCTCCTGAAAGTCTTGTGCTCATTCCCCTTTTAACCTTTTTATCTTCCTTCACCTATTAGGAACTACCAATTATTGTCATAAAGAATTAAAAATAAGCATTTCTGAAAAAAAAAACACCAAAAAAATGCAAAGGATTTTTTTTTTTCAATTAAAAAAAACGGAGAGTTGACTTTGAAAAAAGCACTTGTACTGCCGAAGTCTGCTGTTTAACGCACGAAGGTGACTGTCACACACTGTCCTAGCTGCTAGTAACCAGCCCTGTGCAAAGTGTGAAAAGATCAGTTTATTTTTATCATTCAGAGATAAGCACAGGACTTACACAGCAACCACAATATGTTTATTTTTCGATCGCATCCATATCCATAACAATGAACTTCCCAATGAGTTCTCACCAAGTTGCAGGAATCTAATGGTGAATGTATTTCTGGGGAAGAGACATCTGTTTTTTCAGTGCGCGTGCTGCCTGGTTTGCTTTGTGAGCTTTCTATTTACATAACAAGTCTGTGCTAACAGATTAAAAAAAATCCTGCCCCCATCTAATCTCTTAAGATACATAGAATATTCTTACAACTATGGCATTTGATGTATCTAAAATTAAAGATACTCTACTTTTCATGAGAAAAAATGAGAAACGCCAAAAAATGATCTTCCAGTAACAGAAACAAACTCAATAACTGTCCAATTGTGTGCTGTCACAAATGAGTAGTGAAACAGGATGGCAGTCAGCCAGTTCTCTTTTTTCTTCAGGTACGTTTGAAATTTATTTCTTCTAAACCAATCAACTTGATTATTGGCTGTTTCTCAGGTTACTCTTCCCATTTACCCTGCAGCATAAGTGAAAAATGCTCCTCCAAAAGAGTTTATTCCAAATCAGAGCCGTGGGCTCCACGCTAGAAAAACCTGGCAAAACCTCAGAGACCTGTTTACAAGCATCCGGTCGGGTTTTGTCTGATTTTACTTTCAATAATCGCTATTTTTATTTTGTTACGTGGAAAAGTCACAGAAAATGATATTTAGTAATTCCATCATCTTCCATAATACTAAAAATATTTTAAAAAACCCCAGTATCATTAATTTCAAGTGGTGGCACTACATTACCACCAGATAAACACAACTGCCGGTAACATCAGCCTACTGGAAGCCCACCATTATTTTGTGACATGTCAAGGAAAACAAGAAATTATTTGAAAATTTGAAATCACTGTATTTATTATCCGCATATATATGGATAGACAGGAAGAGAAAGAATGGCAACGAGAGAATTCACCTACCTCAACTCAGGAAGACTGCTGGAGGTAATCCACCAGGTTTTGGTGGGTCTCTGAACTTTTGGAAAGAATTATAGAAGTGTTGCTTCTTCAAGTCTTTATGTTTCTTTGCCTGTTTTGTTGTGATAAAGCCTCTTCTTCCTGCAATAAAATACAAGTTGTACTAAAACAAGATTTGCAGAAAGACAAGTTATCAATACCCGCGCTTCACGTAGACTGCACGGCTTCTCTAACGGACTGCTTCACGACACAAAAACCACGGGCGCATTCAGAAAAGCAAACACTGAACAAAACTGGGGAGTTTACCTAGGTGTTCCCAGTAGTCAGGGAAGAAAGACAGAGTCCAAAGTGTGATTTAAGATAAATTTCCCTAATCTGGTCCTGCATACAGATGTATTCTGAACTGGCCTCTAGAAGGATTTCTCTCTCTTCGTTGACCACGAACACAAAACCAGAATGCCCTACTGTGTGAGGACAGGGTCCCACTCTGGCTACATCCTCCACTGCTTTACATTTCCACAGAATTTAAGGCTGTAGAAATAGAGGCCACACAGCTGGAGAATGGAAAAAATGACTTTTTAATGAGATATTCTTGAGAAGATCTACCCTTCAGAGAACTAATATTGTAACAAAGATGCCCAGATTTGCTTCTTTATACCTAATTTATATACACACCCCTCTCTATCTCACACATGTACACATATATAGAAATTAACATAAAAACCCCAAAGTAGTTTAGGTACTATTGAAATTAGGTTTTAGACTGGGAGGCATTTTTCCCTAAAATGTCCTGTAAATTTTTCACTTAAACCAAAGAGAGCTACAACAAATTCTGTGACCTGAACATATGATGGAGAACCACAAACTCAGTCTAAGCAGAGCCTTGTATTTAACTTTATTCTCATAACCAGCATAAACAGTTGGTGAAAATATCTTTGCATGATTATTCTTGGACCAGCTACAGGGATCCCAGGATTTTTGGGTTTCCCCAATGCAGACCTGGAACCTCAACGAATCCAGAAGGCTTACATCAGGGCTCTGGAAGCTCCTCAGCAGAGAGCTTGAAAACCATGGGGCCATGAGATTTTTTCCTTATTTCATTTTCCTGGGACCCTTTCTCAAGGAGGAAATCCCCTAACGTGTAGCCCCTTACTCAATGTTAGAGGGCACCACTCAATTCTCTGCTAAAAGGTGGCTCCTGCTCGAGGCCAGGCGCTGCATGTCGGTGCTGCTCCCTCTGCAGAGGCCAACACTGGTCCAGTGGATCAGATAAAGCAGCCGATCTGTGTATTTCTGCTGGATTAGTCTTAACCTAGATCGGTTCCCTAATCTCTGTGGCTGGAGGGAAGCTTGTGCTGGACTAGATGCTTAGGAAGGAGCAGTACATGTACAGGAATGAATAACCCAAGGTGGAAAGAGCAGCAGTGAATTTGGCTCGTGTCGGTCCAAAGTGCTTGGGGAAATTCAGTATGTCTGCTCATTTATTTTATTTTAGAGTAGTGCAGCACTGAAAATATCTCCTCACCTCCCCTTTTCATAGGAGAACCTCAGAACACGTCATTGTTTAAATAAAAGCAATATTTAGCTGTCTACATATTCAAATGTATGATCCTAACTCTAAATTTTAACTGTTATAATACCAAAGAGCAGGTAGGCATGTCTAAAAAAAATATCTTTTTTGAGTACCTGACTAAAGCCATCATAAAGCTGTTGGAAATAACAACCTCGCTTCCTTACTGATTAGAATTCACATCTCTTATCTGAATATTTGATTCACGGTATCTGGAGAAAATGAAGTTAAAATGTAACAGACAACATCAGAAAACAAGAAGCAAATCTCCTACCTTCCAAGACTACCTTTACACGAACATAGGGTCTTTTCCAAGTGTACTGCTCTTTTGGATGACAACAAGCTGGCCAGATTAACGTTAACTTCAAAAACACATTTTAACTGCCTAACACCACAATATACCAAGGGAAAAACCTTAAAGCTAAAAGAAACACGTTAACAACAGGCAGGTCTTTCAGAAAAGCTAGTTTAAAAATTAGCTGTAGCTATAAGGCTAACATACTAACACGACCGTTTTACGCACGCGATATACAGCTCTAAGCCTAACATACTAACATATTTGTTTTATGCACGTGATACATAGCTAGAAGGCTAACACACTAACATTTTTCACAGATTTGGCAACGGTGTCATTTGAGTGGATGTAGCTTGGAACAGAGAAGATGTAAGGAGGGATGCTATCTCATGTTTTGTCTCCAGTTACAGGGGGAAAAAAAGGAAGAAATGGAGTTTTAATTTGCCAGAGGAGAAAATCAGAGCCATCAATTTAGTCAACAGTCTCAATCCTATAAATCCTGCATATCTGATACTTTCCTAAAGAAAGTGACAAGTACTAATAAAGTATCTTACAACCATGAAAAGACTTTTATTTTACAGAAAGCCTTGGTTTTGACAGGAAAGGTGCACGTTGCTATTCAGAAACAGCATACACACAATCTTCACCCGGCAATTTAAAAACTGAACGGAAACAATCAAATTGACAAATAGATCAGTTTCTGACTATAAAGAAAATCACTGCCATGTACAGCCGTGGGTAATAAAGAGGTAAGCACAGTGCAGGCCCGTGTGCCACAGCACCCGTCTTGCCTAACTGCCGGTTGCTATGGCAAGCATTTGCCTGTATTTTGTACATTAAACAGTGATAGGTTTTCTGCTTCCTTGTTCTTGATATTTTGATAAAGTTAATACTTGAGGCTTGGACCTGTAAGGTATGGAAACTAAAGGGTCTCTCAAATAATCATGCATTCCAATTTACTGGGGGCTTGTGAAAACGTCCTAGAATTAAAAACTAATGAATAATTTAAAATTTATTTTCATTCATCTGTAACACAGCGTTTTAAAAAGTTGTGATTTCTTTCCATTAGCTACGTTGCATACCTGTTGTACATGCATTGCTATTTTCTAGCTCACATTGGAAACGTAATCTACTTTTCTCCTTCACTGATCTTTAATTTAATAAAGAGGTAACTGTGAAACTGATGAGCATGGAGATGATAAACAACTAATTTTAGATCTGTATAATATCAATGTGCCTCCTCCTCTCCTTTTTTCTTCCTAAGCAAATGTTGGGAAAGGTACAAAAGAATGAATTAGTAATTAGAATGAAATACTACTGTAAACTCACAAATAACTGAATGCCGTTCTGTAGCTGCCTCCACCTGACCTGCAGCGGTATTTCAAAAGGTGCGTAAGAGCCAGCTATCAGTGCAAGAGCCATTCTAACGAGGGGAGGACTACGCTAATCCATTTTTCTTGATTTCTAGGGCTAACACAATGCCTTACCATACCAAATACAAACACCCCAAAGAGAACACATTTGTTAAACTAACCCCAACAGGAGGAACAATCCTCTTCCCACCCCAGGCATCCCCTTCGGACCAACTGCAAACTCAGATGTCCTCCACTGACAGGAAGATCCATGACAAAACTTGGTAATAGTCATACACCTTTCTTTTTTTCTTTTTTTTTCTTTTTAAGGAGAAAAAAAACCCCAAGAAACAACTTACTCTTTTGCTAGGAATGTTGTTTCCAGTATCAGCAAGTGCACACAGTCCCTTTCCTTTCCCTCACATGAAAAGGAAGCATTTGTACGTGGCTTCACTTGTTTGTTGCGTCATGCGTTGACATCGGAGACTAATAAGGAGGATTTGACAGAGGGGGCAGCAGTCTGAGATCACGGCTTTTAAACTCCCCGTGCTTTGTAATGCACACGACTTGCAGAAACGCTCTCAAAAGCATATTTACAAATTGCCCAAAGGCCAATAACAAAGGTTATATGCATTTTCTTTACATTAAGGTACATTCTTTTGGCAATGCTTGCCATGGATGAGGCAACACACAAACGTAGCCCTGAAGACAGCTGCACCAGCCTTTCCTCCTGCCCAGCTTTCCTGCCGTCCCTCCAGCTGCCCCTGCGCTTCCACGCCGCGCTGGAGCTCTTCTTTCACAGATAAGGCCTGACTGAGCCCACCAGTTACGATTCAGATTATTTTGTATAAAAATATTTGTGTTGACACCGAGATTGTAAGCTTTTCCATTCCTCTAAGAATGCTGCATCAGCAGAGCAGCACTGTATAAATATTTGAATAAATATACCAACAGCGTAAGGAGCAGAAGAAAAGGATACCTGGACTTTAAACTGTTATGCAAAGCCTCAGACTCATTAGGAAAGAAGAAATTTAATGCAGCGAGCACACCAACAGTTTATATTTTGGCCTCATGATACTTTATCATCACATAATAAAATGCCTTCTTTTAGACAAGATATTATGCCATTGTTTAAAATTAAATCCTCCAAAACTAAAAGAACATAAACTTTTCTAAACTGTGTTATTTCTTATTTAAAATTCTTGGCGCAATTCTCCATAACTGGCAAATCTTGATTATTTTCAACTCTCATGTAGGCCAAATGGTGCCACCACATCGAGGACTCAGCATCTGGGGTCCAGCACAGACTCTCTGCATCAATTTTCTTCTGGTCCAGACTCAGGCCACCTATGCTGGTGGCAGACAAAACTGTTTTCTCCTCAATCTGAAATATTACGTTGTACCTCTGAAGTTTACACAGAAAGGAATCACCCCACCCAGGTACATGGACACCATCACATGTCAAGGGGTTTTTTTGTTGTTGCTGCTCCGATAGGAGATAATTGGAAATTCTTAAAGAAGCTAAGAAAAAGAAAAGAGAAAAAAAAAGGTTGTTGCTTCATAATCTTCTCATGAGCAAAATTTTTAAAGAGGATGTACCTGAAGGAAGGTCAGGGACTGGGCTTTAACCACTACTGACTGCCAATGGTTTTAACATGCTGAGCTTTACTCATTGCTTATTTAGTGACCCGACCAACTTCATCCCTGTGGCACTCACACTTTCCATATTCTTTGCTTCTATCACCTCTCTATGGCTGTTCATCTCCCAGTAAAACTTCAAAATAAATTTACATAGCGAAGGACCTAATTGTGACCTCCCAGTGCCTGCAGGGACTGCAGGAAAGCTGGAGCGGGGCTGGTTGCAGGGCGGGGAGGGCCAGGCCAAGGGGAAGGGCCTGAAGCTGCAGGAGGGGAGCTGGAGCTGAGCTGGGAGGCAGCAATCCTTCCCTGGGAGGGTGCTGAGGCCCTGGCACAGGGTGCCCCGAGAAGCTGTGGCTGCCCCTGGCTCCCTGGCAGTGCCCAAGGCCAGGCTGGATGGGGCTTTGGGCAGCCTGGGCTGGTGGGGGGTGTCCCTGCCCATGGCAGGGGGTGGCACTGGGTGGGCTGTGAGCTCCCTTCCCACCCAAACCAGGCTGGGGTTCTATGGTTTCACTAGCCAGCTTGTGCCATGCTGCCTGCCAAAGGCCGCCTCCTTCACCATCGAGGATATTCATCACTGAGTTTCCTCTAAGCAGTTCTTTCAAACTGACGTTGCTACTAATTAGCGCTACTAATTGTCCAATTCATTCATAAAGTATCAGGATGGTATTTTAATAATCCCCTGACACAGGACTCCTAAAGCAGAATTCAGTTTCTGGAATTCTAATTCTATTCTTGCTAAGGTTAATAGATGGTTTCCCACTGAGTTTAATATAATTCACACTGGATCACTACTGAGTCTATATTTATATAAAATGCCCTAGTATTTGAAACTCCTTGATAATTTAAAAAAAATCTATCTTATTTATTCATAGATAGAGATGAAAATTTGTTAAAAATTTAGCCTAGGATCACATGATTTTTCAGAAAGCTTCGATAGATTTTCACGAAGTCTGTTTTTAAGGTATTTCTAAGTACCATGGTAGTAATTCCTCTGATTTTTAGAAATAGGTGTCACCTGCTGCAAGTGGCATTAAGGCCAAACAGACACGTGAAATATTAAGCTGCTTTCCTGACAAACGTACCAAACGCCATTGGGGAGAACAGCACCCATCCTCTCACAAGGCTAATGAGAACTCACTTCTTTGTTGCAAGGTCTGCCGAAGCCTTATGAGTTTGTGAAAAGGCCGGTGATGAGAAAAATGCCTCAGACAGTAGTTAATGTATAAACATACCTAAGATCTCGTGATGTCTTAAGGAATTTACTAATTTGGAAGTGTTATGGTGACTTTGGGCCATTATTGATACATACATCATGTATTGCTCTGGCCACTGCCGTGATCATAAAAATAATCATCCTTGCGGCAGAAGCTGGCAGAGCTGAATTTTTCCCAAAACTCCACTTTGAAAACAAACCCTGAATACAAACACTGAAATACAAAAATATTAATATCTCTCCGATGTTTTATGGAAGTACATAATATGCACATTATATAACATACACAAAAGAAAACCAAGTTCTAATCCAAGAATCAAATAAAAGGGCACAGAAAGCTGGCAGTAGAGGAAAATATAATTTTAATCTGATTATTAATAAAGCAAAAATTTTGACTTTTTTAGCCACAAAAAAGTGATTTGAAAAAAGCCAACGACCACAGTGCCCAGAAACATCCTGAGGGCAATGAGAAAGCCATTTGTAAGTGCAGTCTCCAGACTGCCCCCACAAAGGTTCCTGCTGAGCAGGGCAGCAGTCAGCACTGCAAACCTGCCAGAACCCTTCCAGCTCCTGACACAGAGAACGTCGTGCTGGACCGGCCACGAGAACCTTGCTCTTGGGCACGTGATGGAGGGATGACTACAGAACGCATCGAGCTTGGGTACAACTCAGTTCCTCTAGTTTGTTTCTGACATGGGAGTAAAGTATCCTCTTTGTATGTCCTCCCTCTTACCAACAACTCCTCTCACAGATTCACAGATGTGCAGGGGTTGGAAGGGACCTCTGGAGATCATCTAGTCCAATCCCCCTGCTACAGCAGGATCACCCAGAGCACATTGCACAGGATGGCATCCAGATGGGTTTGGAATCTCTCCAGAGAAGGAGACCCCACACCCTCTCTGGGCAGCCTGTCCCATGCTCCGACACCCTCACAGTAAAGAAGTTTTTCCTCATGTTGAGAGGGAACTGCCTGTGTTCCAGTTTGTGCCTGTTGCCCCTTGTCCTGTCCCTGGGCACCACTGAGAAAAGTCTGGCCCCTTCCTCCAAACATCCACCCTTCAGATACTGATCAGCATTGATCAGATCCCCTCTCAGTCTTCTCCTCTCCAGGCTGAACAGCCCCAGCTCTCTCAGCCTTTCCTCATACCAGAGATGCTCCAGTCCCCTCGTCATCCTGGTAGCCCTCTGCTGGGCTCTCTCCAGTAGTTCCCTGTCTTTCTTGAACTGGAGAGCCCAGAACTGGACACAATATTCCAGATATCACCTCACCAGGGAAGAGCAGAGGAGGAGTAGAACCTCCCACGACCTGCTGGCCACGCTTTCAATGCACCCCAGGACACCACTGGCCTTCTTGGCCATGAGGGCACACTGCTGGCTCTCGCTCCTTCACCTTTTCCTCTCCTCGCCGCACTTTTGCTCTTTGATCCAATCCCTCACACATATCAAGTAGCAACCTGCACTTAATACACTCCTGAAACTCTTCTTCATCTTCTGTTCAAGTCCTCTCCTAAACACTGTAACACATCTCATCCTGACACCAGCTGAACTCACTCTCTCTTTCTACTCATCCCCCAGATGTGATTCTCCATTTCTTTAGTATCTCTCTGTGAAGTGTCATCAGGGGAAAACTTGTCCCAGTGCATCTCCTCAGCCCTCATCTAGTTTCAAGAAGCACAATAAGGAAAGCACGCACCTTCCTCCAGGGAGGCTGCTGATGACGTTAGAGCTAAGTAGAGCGAGCTGGTGAACATCACTGACAGATATGGTCATAGGCTGGTTTAAGCAAGTCATAGATATGGAAGCATTTCTAGTCACGTAAGACTTTCTCAGTTAAAAACCTAAAAACAGACAAATACCTAAGCTGGTAGTTTGTGCACGTAAAGCAAGAATGAGGACAGTTCTCCTAATCCACACCTATTAGGACAAGAGGTAATGGCCTCAAGTTGTGCCGGGGGAGGTTTACATGGGATATTAGGAAAAATTTCTTCACCCAGAGGGTTGTCAAGCACTGGAACAGTCTGCCCAGGGAAGTGGTGGAGTCACCATCCCTGGAGGTATCTAAAAGACATGTAGATGTGATGCTGGGGACACAGTTCAGCGGTGGGCTTGGCAGTATTACGTTAAAGGCTGGACTCCATGATCTTAAAGGTCTTTTCCAACCGAAATGAGCTGATGATTCTATGAGTCTATTCCTTGCTTATTTCCAGGCTGGCACAAAGGAACTGTTCTCCCTGGAAGCAGGCTGGACCGCAGCAGTCCCACTGCCCTCCCGTGGCCAGAACAACACCCATCTCCCCATCAACATCAAGAACCCCCTCCACAGAGGTAAGATTTCAGCCACGTGAGAGATGAGAGAGTATTTCCACGCAAATGACCAAGCAATCCACAATGGTCTCGCTGGCAGACTTAGCCTGGGTCACAGGTTAGACTTCCTGATGTCACAACAATCAGGGTCACCAAAGCCAACCCTATTTCCTAAAGCAGGATGTCGTTCCGCTGTATTCAGTGAGCGGCGAGGTTGTAAGTACTAAGGTAAGAGTGTTAGGGAGGTAGCAGGTCGGGCTGCCCTGGGACTTGGGCATCAGCGGTGTTTTCCGGCACAGGAGCCCGCCCTCGCTCGCTGGCAGGCTCTCTCATTGCGGTGCTTTGTAATTGGAAAAGAAATATAAATCAAATTCAGTGGCGACGATTGCAGTATTAGCTACAGCTGACATAGACAAAGCATTACATTAAACATCTCCTACAGCAAGTTGATCATAAGAATCATCCGATAGCGGTAAGTTAATTAGATTCTGATACTTAGTTCGATATCCTAACAAAGATACTCAAGGATATACTCAGCATTTGCAATACTGAAAGAGGGTGTAAAGCTACCAGGGAGGTAACAAAAACCTTTGCTACACAGTTATTAATCACCGGGAAAAAGAGAGTAATTCTCAGACCATCACATAAATCGCCTCTGATACCTCTGCACTAAAAACCAGCTGTTTGTCTGGTTTTTAACTTTTTTTTTTTGATCTGCAGATCACTACAAATAAAAAGCTTTCTGTCCTCCACTTCCTATTTTCCTTCACTTCCAGTACTTCGCAATATGGAATTCTGCAGGCTCGAGAATAACGAGCGGACGGGGCATGTACCTGGCTCGTTGGTCTGGTCTGCAGGCTTTACTATGCAAAACACAAGTGCTAATTTGTATTTGATAAAATTTCACGCTGTTTTTACTCTGAGCAATTCACCACCAAGAAAGACCAAGACGGGTTCCCAAGCTAAAAGTCAAAGCTGCCAATGTATGACAAAGCGTCAGCAAATCAAACCGCACATGAAAAAACAGAGGAAACATCAAGTTATTAAAAACTTACAGTAATTTTTCTGGAAAAAACCTTCTAACACAGCATCATAAATTTACTATCCCTTTGGTTTACTGAGATAACCAAATAGCTTCTGGGGGAAAAGGATGAAAACAAAACTAAAAAGGATTCCATTAACAACTCCCCCCCAATGCTTCCACAAAGCCTGATGCAAATTTTTTATCCCACGTCTGCTCTCTAAGCATTATTAGACAAGAAAGAGAGGGGACAGTAACAACACGCATTTAGAGTTATCAAGGTGTTTGACAGAACAACAGCAGGAGGAGGCAAAAACCAGATTTTTTTTCAAGTTAAATTCACAAATACATGTTGAAGGATTAACATCAGAAAGCTGATCAGCAACAACAACAAATCCTTTAAAAAAAATAAATCATAGATTTAACTCTTTTCTCTAAGTTTGTTATATTCCAAAATCTACAATGCAAATTCAAAACAAAGTGTGCTAGGTTTCTTGCTTTTAAAATGTTTTTCAGGAAGCAATTCACTGAATGGCTGTATTAATGCTGTCATACAGAAATCACAAAAAGGGGTTCAGGCGTTAGAGCCGCTAACAAATGAATTCTGCTGGCTCCACGTCAGCCAGCTTTTCACATCGGCAGAGCACAGAGAAAAAGGACGCGAGAGTAAGACTTTAGGTAATAGTCAACAGACAACTTCGTTATGCCTAAGTTTGGGGGTTTTTTAGGTAAAATTTTTCCTACCGCCCCCAAAAATTCCCTTTCAAGCCAAAGAAACTTCTAATATACAAAGCAAAACCCAAGCTGTTTAAGACCTCCAGTCATTAACAAGAAGGTACACACTTTCAATTGTTTGGCAAGTTATCGGAATTGAGTAAATAAAAAATGTAATAGCAGCACAGCCTTGCAATTTTGTATGGATCTAAGAACAGAGTTACACAAGTGTCAACTGGTCTGATTTAATGACAGGATTTTTTTCTTCTTCACAGCATCACAAGCTCAGTGTCCCAGTTCCTTCATTCTTCGCACTCTTTTACACTCTCTGGATTTAATACAAGAGAAAGTGTCTCATCCCTGAAGCTTTTGTTTCCTCTCCTGTACTTGCAAACATCTTTAATTTGAAGGTATGGTGGCCAGTAGGAAGGGGTTAATGGGAGTTTCCAGATGACAGAATTAATTTCCCAAAGACAGTACCAAGATATCCGTTCAAGGAGAAAAACTTCAAATTCCTACTGAATTACGCTAGATTGAAATTGATGGGACAATCAGATCCCCTGGCAACTACAAACCTGGTAGATGAAAAGATTTTTATTCAAACCAAGTGCTGAGATACTAACGGTGAGCTGAAGCCTAAGGACCAAAGTGCATCTCCACCTTTAACTTTGACAGCCGTAAGAGTATACTTTGCAAATTTCTGGAAGCAGTGCTCAGTGGCCTTGGTCTGACACGTAAGAAGCCACTTGGAGCACCTGATCTGCCAACTGCCTCCACCTAAAGCCTTGCAGGGAGCAGAGCGGTGAGACAGCACCGTATGGCAGATGGAACTGAAGGCACCTATGGGACCTATAGGCTGCCTCCCTCATCAGGAAGGCAGAAGCTGCAGATGTCAGGACACGTACTTCAGGCAGAAATATCTTCCTGACCCTACAACACGTATAAGTTGATGCTCCTGGAGACAGTCTCCCCTGTATTTCAGTATTTTTGAGCTCGAACTACTACAAACTGATCAAACCAAGCAGGTGCATGCCTGACAAAGTAACTGAATGGTTCCGCCGCCTTCGGAAAGCACTGACAGTAATTGCACACACAAAGAATTTGATTAGATTTTAAAAATATCTTTCAGGAGATGGCAGTACGTAGCTACGCCAATGGAGAAATTTTTGATCAGCTGTTTTGAACGTGTGAACGTGGAAACACGTGGCAAACACACCTAAACAAAAGTGGGACTCAAAATAACTGTGTAAAATTCTACTTTCACCCTCACTTTGGATTAACAAGATGATCGCCAAGTGTGATGAACAGGACCTTGACTTGAGGAACTAAAGTCTTGCGATCTCATCTTAGCATGAGAGGATCTCAATGAAACATGGCCAAATCTAAAGATGCAAAATTAAGCTATTACGTTAAATGGCAAAGGGCATTAGGAAATACCTATTTTAGCTACTGATCAGTTTCAGAGAACAGACGGAAACTTTCAAAGTTTGGGAAACAAGAATTATTTCTTAGTAATTCAATAATTTATTAATAATATCAAGACAGCCTGAGAAACAGGTAAGAATGCCTTTAATTCCCAGTGAACTGAGATCTGTGCAACCCGTTACAAAGCAGTATGACTGAATTAGTAATTTTTAAGTAGGGTCCCAAATAGCGAACACAAACCAGATACGGTCTTCTGAATTATTTATTTCTTCAACTATAAACATGTCCTCTGCTGAACTACCAAAATCAAGAACATACGCGTGCAGCCAGATCCTCATCTTGTGTACCAGGGCGTTGCTACAAAGTGGAATAAATTTACTCAAGGCAAGAATTCATCCCAAAACATACATGAAACTGTAGTAAGTGAAACAGTCAAATCACTTGCCTCTACCTGCTGTAGGTCCGCCCAGCTAAGCACGCTATGGTAAATACGGTAGGGTAAAACATTTGTACTTCAGCACCTTCAAGTATTTTGGGCAACAGATAAAAAATGAGCAGTTAAAACAAGGTTTTTCTTTAAATAGACTTTTGGTTTACTCTTCCAATGGAACCTTAAATACAGAAAATATGAATTCACCTGCACAGAAATAATACTGTACCCTAGCTTCCTCATTATCCTCAAGCACTGTTATTATACCCACGTACCAAAATATTTTATATCAGTTATTTCTTCCCACTTGATTTAACCAAGTCATTTTGGGGCAGAGTTAATCTGACAGCACAGAGTAAACCGTCCCTTCTGCCTTACCAACTTTATTCATTGTCTTAGTCCAAATACAAATCCCACAGCTCCCTCTGAATTTGTTGCAATCGTACATCGCATGGTAGCCTGGGCCCTTGCAAGACAGGTCGCAAAGCTGAAAATACAAGATTTACGTACAAGTATTAAAGAGCACAAGTCTGTTGAAGCGGTCAGACCTCACATTGGTCTAAATTCATCTCAGCCGAACCCCACAGTCCTGATCTTTACTAATTGCTACTGAACATCTCTGTGTAAACTTTGCCGATATGTTTGATAGAAATGTGGTTTTTAGCATGCTTTCCAGATGCCGTTTATGAGTGGAGAAAACTAACACATAAAACCAATAAACAGGAAAAATTTGTATTTGTTTCCACACTAGAAGACAACTCGGACACTGCCACGTACGCAACTGGGTGGCAAGAGTCATACCAAGAAGCTGATCCAACACACCTTCGGCGCATAGGTTTTCTCTGCCAAAAACGACTACGGACACAGGCAGGGACTGCCAAACTCTACAGAGAGGTACAAGACTTTTGGGAAGCTAAGGTAAATTCAAAAGCTGAAGAAGTAGAACTAAAAAAATTATTTTTTAATTTCCCACTGATAAAGAGTAGCACTTTTTAAAAATTTAATCCATGAAGCTTTTTGGAACTGTAGCAAGATAATTTAACACATTATGCTACTATAGAGTTGAGGTCACTCATAGTGACATCATGTTTTGCATGAATTTCAATATTCTTAGCATTATATTATTTGACATTCATGGAATTATCTCAGGCTAAGGCGAATGGCAATATATTGCATCAGGTTGTATTTCAGTAACCGCGACGCTGGAGGCTTCGCAAGCAATTCAGGCTTTCAGGTATTTTGTATCATTGCAAAAGCACTATACGTACATTTACATACAGTAACTGCTCTATCGACGGAAAAGTTATTCAGTGATTTACAGGCACAGCACTTAAGCACAATTATCAACTTTGAAAACTATCAATTTCATTTTTTCTTCCTTTCTTTCTTCTTTTTAACTGGCACTAGCACAAGTAGTTCTGGCACAGATAATTTTCTGCTTCCACACATTTCAAACTAGTGTTGATTTCCTGGGACATCTAATTTAAAATTGCCATGTTCCTGTTCATTAAGCAAGATTTACAAGAGAGCCATAAAGATTTCTTGTACTGTTAACTGTACAGGGGTCAGGGCAATCCCAAGCACAACTACAGGCTGGGTGGAAAATGGATGGAGAGCAGCCCTGAGGACTTGGGGTTGTTGGGGGATGAGAAGCTCCACATGACCCAGCAGTGTGCGCTGGCAGCCCAGAAAGCCCCTGTGCCCTGGGCTGCATCCCCAGCAGCGGGACCAGCAGGGCCAGGGAGGGGATTCTGCCCCTCTGCCCCGCTCTGCTGAGACCCCCCTGCAGTGCTGCCTCCAGCTTGGGGGGCCCCAGGGCAGGAAGGACACGGAGCTGCTGGAGCGAGTCCAGAGGAGGCCCCGGAGATGCTGCGAGGGCTGGAGCCCCTCTGCTCTGGAGACAGGCTGAGGGAGCTGGGCTTGTCCAGCCTGGAGCAGAGAAGGCTGCGGGGAGCCCTTGGAGCCCCTCCCAGGGCCTGCAGGGGCTGCAGGAAAGCTGGAGAGGGGCTGGTTGCAGGGCAGGGAGGGTCAAGCCAAGGGGAAGGGCCTGAAGCTGCAGGAGGGGAGCTGGAGCTGAGCTGGGAGGCAGCAATCCTTCCCTGGGAGGGTGCTGAGGCCCTGGCACAGGGTGCCCCGAGAAGCTGTGGCTGCCCCTGGCTCCCTGGCAGTGCCCAAGGCCAGGTTGGATGGGGCTTTGGGCAGCCTGGGCTGGTGGGGGGTGTCCCTGCCCATGGCAGGGGGCGGCACTGGGTGGGCTGGGAGGTCCCTTCCAGCCCAAACGATCCTATGACATGACTCTATAATTTCCATCACTCTAGAGCAAGGCCTATTTTCTCTTCCCATGACATACTAAAGTGACTTTCTCTCAAATCACTGACACACCTAACAGGACTTCCTAGACATGCTGTGCCCGCTCTCCTCTCTGTCCGGTACACACCATAAGCACAGTTAGCTGGGGATGTCTCCGTGGCAAAGCACAACATTTCTGTTGGCTGGACGGACAACCAGCTATCTGCTTTCTGTACTGGACAGTACACAAGATTTCAAAACCTTTCACCTCTCCCTCTCTGCCTCCCCAGGCTCCCTGGTCTGGCAGCTCAGAGCTCTCAGACCCCAGCTCAGGGCTGAGCCTTTACAACGCAGCATGCTCCTCCTTTTGAAAGCTGACGGCTGCTTTCACCCACCAGCACCCTGGAGTGAAGTTGAAACACTAGGAGAGAGCAACATGAGGTGCTGCTCAAATTTATGGCTGAAACAAATGATCTGTGCCCCTCCCTAATCCAACACCGAGCCCAAAACTAGGGATTTAAGAACTCTGTTCACAGAAAGTGATGAGCGGGAAAGAAAGGTAAGCATGTGAACCTAAAAGAGAGAACTGAGTACTGTACAAAGACATGCCCCATCCCTGGCAGTGTTCAAGGTCAGGCTGGATGGGGCTTTGGGCAGCCTGGTCTAGTGTAGTGTCTCCCTGCCCATGACAGGGGGCTGGAACTCGATAATCCTTGTGGTCCCTTCCAGCCCTAACCATTTTATGATTCTATGATAGTTTGGACACGAGAGTGACCAGCTTTTTGTCCTGATAAACCACAGATGACTGCTGCACCCAAGACCATGTCCACAGACAAATCCTGATCTTGAGATTGAACTGTAAGTGTGGGGCACGAGGACTCACTTCACCTTCCCATTCCCAAAGACAGCTCGCCTTCACCGCTCTCCCTCAGGACAGACAGTATTCCCAGCAGTTTGGTACACACAGAAAGCTGCAGGACTGCGTCGAGGACAAACTACCTGCTCTTTGCATGTCTGGGTAACCCCAGATGCTTGATGCTGTTTAGCAGGGGGCTTTTTTGTTTACTAATTTCCAACTCACACATTCTCTGAATTGCCTTTTGTTTTATTAAGTAGTTGTTACATTTTTTTATTTAATAAAGCGACAGGAATGCAGCATTACTCTGGGTGTAGTTTTTGTTTTTCAGAAGGGACAAAAAGGAACAGGCATCCAATTTATTTTTGTTATCTTTTGGTTTGAACAATGATGCTAAACATATTCTCTCATTTATTTATTTATTTTTTTAACATGGAAAGCGATACTGCTGTTCAGGTGCATGCTAACAGCTACCAGAGAGCTTTCTGGAATGTTAATTTTATTTCGACAGAAACATGTTAAGCATAAATAGTTTACAAAATGAAAAAGCAGGATGAAATTATGAAAGCGAGAAAAACTGACAGCGTATGATGCTAAGGTAAAATATTTTCTAAGTGCCTATGCAATACATCAGATTTCTCTCCATCCCTCAGTAAGGGCTCATTCCACCCCCTCCTGCGCTCCCTGCTGCCAGTCCCGTCTCCCTTAGCATAGGAAACAATTCCTCAAACTGTGCGAAATGAGCTGAAAGACTATTACTTCTAACTTTGTCATCAGTGATCACCTTGCTCTAGCGTCACACGTATCATGTAAAACCCGCCATGTGCTGTTACTCCTGGGCAGGTATCACTGCCAGTCCTGCACTCCAGGTGCGATGCTTCCTCCTGCCTCTCTAATTGTCCCCTACACAACCGTTGGGGTACCCTACCTGTAATGGGGTGAAGTTATTTGCTATTAAGTTTCTTTCCGGAAGCATTCTTTGGGATGCTGCAAAACCAGGTATTTTTTAAACACACACCTAATGAATGCAAGTTTTCCCAAACTGATTTACTCAGTTGTATCTCCTCCTCCACACACCCTGATACATTCTGCAATGGAAACTCTGAGTTTCTGTCAAAAGCCTTGGCATAATCCGGGACTTGAAGCATTGAGAACCACTGCCCATGCCATGCAAGTGTCCATCCTAAAAGCAGTAGCTCTTGATGCCCTCCTATCAAATGCCATACGTACCACCACATGACTGAAACATCCTTTACACGGAATGGAAACCTTCTCCTAGTGAGTCATCAGGATTTCTTTTTTTTTTTTGGCACCAGTATGGACCAGAGTAAATTAACAGACACGCAGGAAAACTCTCCTCCTGCATCCCAAATCTCTAAAGCCATTTTTGGACTTGTACGCATGAACCACTGAAACAACAACAGATGAAGAGACAGTTTGGATCCTGAAAAGGACTGGCCAAAGGCCTTAAATCTTGTATTCCTGTCAAAACACATCCAAAGATGTCATATGCGAAATCTATCCAAAGCAGAGTGTTAAAAAATGAAATCAACCTAATTCGGTAGATAGCTAACCCTACCTTTCTTTATCAAGCAGTTATGAAATGTCAAAGTTAAAAGGACATAGGCTCTGGAGATCAGCAACATTTGCATTTGAAACCACACCAAGATCATGTATTTGAGGGTGAGATGAGTGAAAATTAAGATAAAAAGCAAGTTCTTCTAATGTTCAAAGACTGCCTTGAAGGTGTAGGATGTTTTCAGCTGTTTTAGCATATTTTCTTTAGAATCACAGGTTCGATTTGTAGTTTGCAAGTCTCCAAAGTCTCGAAAGTATTAACCAGAGCTCTCGGCTTTGGGCTTTCAGAAATACTTCCGTGCTTTGCTTTCCTGTCAAGCCTTGGACTGCAGTGGACAAGGAGAGGCTCAGGGCACGCTGCCTCCATAGGGGCGACTGGTCAGGAGGAAGCAGTGCACCAAGACAGGTTAAGTGGAACCCACCTGAAAACAGGTGGTTTATTTTATTCCATGTTTATTTTCTCTAGAAAATCTTTGCAAGAGAACCTCATTAGAAATATCTTCAATACTCCTCCAAAAGAATCCTGGAAGTGGACGACCAAGATGGTTTCAGCATTCTGACAGCATTCCTTAACATTGCCAATGAACAGTTTTTAGATAGGACAGAGTATTAGACGACTTCAAGGACAGATAAGAAAAAATTAACTCATACAGAACCTGTAGCCTAGAGCTTGTGTTTCAAAACATGCTACAAAAAGCCCTCACTGTGCCAAATCCAGAAGAAGGGCCGGGTATCTCAACTGAGACGCCAAGCTGACATGTAGCAGTGAAACACACTTCAATCAATACAGCACTGCGCTTTGCGAACAGAACTGAAATGCTTTTTCAGGTCTGCCATCCATTTCCACGGAGCCAGGACCTAACTCAGACTCCAGTAAATGTGTATGCACGCTGACCGTATCCTCAAATCTGTCTGCTTTAAAATCACCGTTTAATCATCGCTAAGTGCCCATGCTTAGTTCAATGCTAAAACGTATACTTCAGTCCTAGATTCACATTTTATGAATTTCTATTTCTACCTAAAGAAATAAATTAGAATCAGAGGGTATCGCCGAGTTGGAAGGGACCCATAAGGACCACCAGCCCAACTCCTGGCCCCACACAGGACCAGCCCCAACACAGCAGATGGCTGAGAGCGTTGGCCAGACGCTGCTTGAACTCAGCCCAGCTCGGGGTGGTGACCACTGCCCTGGGAAGCCTGTTCCAGGGCCCCACCACCCTCTCCATGAAGAACCTTCTCCTGATCTCCACCCTAACCCTCCCCTGGGGCAGCTCCATGTCATTCCCTGGGGTTCTGTTGCTGGGCCCCAGAGGGAGGAGATCAGCGCCTGCCCCTTGGCTCCCCCTCGGGAGGAAGCTGGAGGCCCCATGAGCTCTGCCCTCAGCCTCCTCTTCTCGAGGATGAACAAGCCCAGGGCCTTCAGCCTCTCCTCACACGCCTGCCCCTCCAGACCCTTCCCCACCTTTGTTGCCCTCCTCTGGACACTCCCCAACAGTTTTATGCCCTTTTTGTGCTGTGGCGCCCAAACCTGCCCCCAGCACTCGAGGTGAGGCTGCCCCAGCGCAGGGCAGAGTGGGACCATCCCGTCCCTGGCCCGGCTGGCAATGCCAGGCTTGGTGCCCCCAGGACACGGCTGCCCTTCCTGGCAGCCTGGGCACACTGCTGGCTCATGCTCAACTTGCTGTTTACCAGGACCCCCCAGTCCCTCCCAGCACGGCTGCTCTCCAGCGTCTCACCCCCCAGGCTGTCTGTACAGCCAGGGCTGCCCCTGCCCAGGGGCAAGATCTGGCACTCGCTCTTGTCAAACTTCATGTGGTTGGTGGTCGCCCAGTTCTCTTATCTGTCCAGATCTTTCTGCAAGGTCTCTTCACCCTCAGCAACTTACTGTTGTCAGTCCAGTAGATACTTTGTATAGGTTCTTTTTTTCTCTCCTCCCTTTCACTGAATACATCCCATTATTGTAAATATTACGTGAACTTGAATCCAAGCTGAAACTTACTCTAGCCCTGCTATTCTGACACACAAAGAACCACCTGTAGTCCCCTACAACCTCTCCTTGACTCCCTTCCCTTCAGCCCACTTCTCAGCAATGCTACCGAGTTCAGTTCCCAGGCTGAGAGGCTAAACTGGTTTTAGCTTCTTAAATACTTAGTTGTGGACTTAGGAACTGATCATAGAGGAGGAAGCCAGACCCTTCTTTCCTTCCAGTTCCTGAACGGAACCTAAAAGTCCCTCACAGCTTCAGGTGCTCCTCCGACAGAGCCTGGTAACAGGAAAGGTCACCGAGCAGGAGGGCTCCTGCCTAATCTGCACCTGGAGGGTGGGCTCTAAATACACAGCAGTGCTATTTTTCCCCATCACAGAATTTTGTGTTTAACTATATATTTGGGGCAGCACGAGCCTTAATAAATGTTTTACCCTCCAAAAATATCTCTAAATTCCATTTAACATCTACCACGTTGTTTCTATCAGCAATTTAGGGGAGAAAGCAATAAGACATGTCAGTATAGCTGCAAACTTAGTACGCTATGCATCAATTTTATGCTAGAGAGCCACGGAGAAGCACGCTACGCTGTGTTTCTTCACATGCTCTTTGGCGGATCATTTTCACATAAATGGCTTTCACAAACTTCTCCCAATTGGCATAATTTTCTGCAAACAGCGGAAGACAATGCCAACGCATGGGTGCAGCTAAGGAAGATGAAGAAAATATACCACACTATAACAACAAGCAACAATACGATTATCAAAGTTTTAGTATGTCTAAACAAAGAGAAAATATTTAAGCCCTCCCAAGCTGAAAGGTAGAGCGCTATTAATTTTATATAAAAAGCTATTTCTGTTACAGGTAATTAAACATGGAAACATTTTCTTGGTGAAATGGTGAGCTCACTATCACTTCCAGGCTTCAAAACAACATCAGGTAGCTTCCGAACAGGCGAGTTTTAATCCAGGTTCTGCGAAAAGTGATAGCCTGCATGCTGAAGGAAGCCAGAAGACAGTCACTATGGTCTCTTCTGGCCTTTGGGTTTTTAAATTCCCTCACTCGCCCAGGAAAAGAAAGAAGACCTGCCTTGGGCAGGAAAGGAAAATAAGCAGGGTAGATATAAAGACGGAAGACACAACCGAAGAATCTGTCTCCAACTGAAGGCACCACTTCCATCCTCACTCGAAGATATGCTGTCACAACAAGTATTTCTAATTTGAAAGCATCTTATCATTGATCAACTGCACTTTCCTCTTTTGCAAAAGGATTGTCTATAACTTTGTCCATTAAGCGTGCATTCGTAGGGTCTGCTTCACCGGGGAACGAGGTGGCAGCTACGGGAAATGCAGTGTGACTCTCTTCATCCCGCTTCCCAAACGAGCACCATCTGATGCGGTGGGTGGTCGACATCTCTGGACCTTGTTCTTTCAGTCTCATCCACTCGTTTCCTACCCCCTCCTTGCAGCTGCAGCCAGGCTGGTTCGTTTGTAATTATAAACTATCTTTTACCATCTCAGAAGGAATTTTAGCTTTGCATTCCTTTAGCCCAAATCAAAACTATTCATAAAGAATGCGTAATTTTATATGTTTAAATGGGACAATCGTGATAATCTGAGGGCATCGAACCTCATTTGCAAACATCTGTGTCAAACCGGTGACTTGTCCTCTCACAGGAGAGAGAGGATTTCAAAACACCGGCTCGTACAGCTGAATGACAGAGGCCCACACAGTGTTACAGTGGACATTATTTTTCTTCAGTTAAACCGGGAATGACAAGCTTGTTGGTTAAACGTACCAGTGGACTATCCAAAAGCAGCGACCCATTTTGCTAACAAGAACCTAGAAAGGTGTTTCTTATGCCCTAGATGGGCTAAAAAGGCCAAAAGAGACACCATTTTACAAGATCTTCTGTGCTGCCAAAACGAAACATCAATGTTCTGACCACACAGTGAAACACACGGCTCTTCTTTTTTTTAGGAAAGGGACTAAATAAAACCAGCTGTGTTTAGGATGGTACTCCCACCATCTTAAGCTGATAGGCAAAAAGTGAATTTGTTTTGTCATTTGAAATAGCATATCTACTTTTTTAGAGGTTTGAAATGCATTACAAATTTTAGATCATCAACAAAATCCAATTTAAGAAAAAAATCATTAAAATTGTAGTTTCATATACGTACTACTTCTTCATAATAATTTCCACTGAAAAAGGTACTAGAAAGAAGTCAATTAATGACGGTTGGACTTGATGATCTCAGAGGTCCTTTCCAACCTTAGTGATTCTATGATTCTATGAAGCAAAAAGACAAAACCAACTGAATCATGGAAACACATTTGGCAGTAACCGCCCAGTTTTATGCCATCATCCTGAGGAAGGTCCCTGGCCTAGTTTTCACTCTTATCAATTCCTTCTAAAAGAAGACACTGTAAATCAACTGATTTTTACAGCACTTAAGGTATGCAGATAAGATATCAGGGCTACCCGCAGTCTTAATATTATTAATTACAGATGGCGAAATCAGCTAAATATTGGCAACGTGGCATTTTTCAAGTAACATCATCTAAATCAGCGACGTGCTGCCTTGCTACACTGGAAGATACACTTTGCAGTTTCATATTATGAATGAATTTGTGACCTGTTTTAAAACGCCCCTGTGCAGGAACAACAGTGATTTCTCCAGCATCACCAGTTCCAAAGAATTGTTTTCCAAGGATAACAACCACTTTTAATAAGCACTAACTTGATCAAAGCATGTGTATAAATTTCCATTCATGTAACAGTTAAAGACAGTTTACTAAGATGTGTACACTTTAAATGGTATTATAGAAGTTCGAATGATATTTGAGTAAAATGATCTACTGATCAATCTTCCGTACCGACAAAATAATATACTAGTATCATTTAAGTTAACGTTGACTTCATGGTGGTTTTTTCAGCTAGCAGCAGTTATCTAATCTGTTGCAAGGCAACAGAAACACTGACATTAAATTTTAATCAGGTAAAGTTTTCTTACTTTCTTCAGCTGTGAAGTTTCATACTACACACAAGGCACTCGATAACTTTACCAAGAATGTCTGAATATGAATATTTGGGGTTTGTAAGTCCATAGAGAGGCCAAAAGTGGGTGTGCAGCTAACAACCAAGCGCTCTCACTCCTTTCTTAAAAAAAATAAAAATAAAATAAAATTTAAAAAAAAAAAAATCAAGACCTTTATTCCGAGCCGTACTTAACTAATTGCAGAGATGTTCTATGGGAGCCAACAGTGTATTTATCCACCTGGGAAGACATGACACACTCTCACACCTACATAACGCAAAAGCCAAGGACTTGACTAATGCCAACATCTACCTGTTGAATGTCCTTTCAGACCATGTAATACTATTTCTTCTTCAAGAGATGAAATCATATAAAATAACATCTGAAGCGTATGTGTCTTGGGTATATATTTAACTTCATACTATGAGAATACAATATTAACTGAACACCACTACATGAGAACTTCATTCAACACAGTGAGTATCTTCCAGTCAGAACACCTACATGTCAGACTATTCCAGGCTGCCATTGTGCCTACTGTCAACTGTTCATTTGCCTACGGATTCTATCCTATGAAAATGTCACTTGCTGTCAGTCAAACACTTCAGCTATGCTTGAGATAAAAAGAAAATTAAAGGAAGAAGAGATATATACCTTAAACCAATGTAAATGTCTACACTGGAAGATGTATAAAACTTCCAAACAAGAATGAGTAGCATCAGCAAAAAGGCTGTGTTAGAATTATCTAGGTGAGGTCAAATTATATACTTAATAATACATATAATATACATTATACAGTTTTTTCCTCTCCTGCCTTTTATTGAAGGTGCACCTGTGGCCAAGTTTCCTTCTCCATGTCCTGCTCTCTTTACATGAAATGAGAATTCTGTTGTGTAGCTCATAAACTACTATCAAATTCTACACAAGATTCAACAATGAACATTTCCTTTTATGTATCAATGGTATAAAAGTAACAGCATTTTGTTTTCTAACATCTAAATGACATACATCTCAAAGACATTACAGTTTCTTTAGAAAATTCATGCTGGGATCTATGTCCTAAATAGTTTCAGTTCTTGTATTAAGGACTCAACAGATGGATGGGGCTGGTCAACAAAGATGAAATACTTTCACTTTTCACGATGTCTTTCAAATAGAAAGTTTAGTTCATCTGTTCTTTGCCTAAGCTCAAGTGTTTTTGCCCTCACTCTCAGAATGATACCTGAGGTCTTTCATGCACTGAGGATTAAAAAACAAAATAAATGTAATGAATCCTTTGAAGTGATGTAATCTCAGTTTGGGAGATCAAGTTAAAGCAAACTGTGGCAATTACTGAACTGTCTCAGTGAAAGTCTTACCTCTTGTTAATAGCTTTCAGGGATGCGGTAACAAATAAAAATCCTATTTTGAATGACAGCTCTGGCCTATCACCACAGGTTTTCAGAGGAAGAGCAGCATTTTTTCCTTTAGAAACTTTGAGCTTGAATTCAAAAGCTTTACTGGTTTAAATTTCAAAGTGTTTCACTGAACTGGGATGCTCCTAGGAGAAGGGACAAAGATGTCTGAGATTCACTGAGCTGGACTGACAGACCCTAACTGGCATTGGGATGTCCCTTTAGCAAAGATACGCTGATAGAGGCCAGTTAAGGATCTGAAAAATGATGATCCTTGATTAAAGGCAACCCAACAAAAGCAAGAATTAGTTAACTTTCAAAGCTCTTATTTCTCATTGTAGGAAAGCTGCTGTGGCTATAGATATGTAAATCGCAGTTCCTGGTGGTGTGAGGCCAGAGCAGCAGAGGATAAGTGACCATGACCCAGGCCGAACATGCCAACTTCAAGCCAGGGTTGCATGCAAAGCTGTGGGAGTGCCAAGAATTCAGCCCTTCCCTCCAGTCCCTGTAGAGAACCAAACCCTTGCTTACCTGGAGACCATTATAAACAGCTCAATACAGTCAAGGAAAGCTCCTGAGCCCTCTCCCTGAACATTATAACGAAGATAGAAATGAGGAGAAAGGCCAACTTGGTCAGGCCTTTGCCTTGGGGACACTTATACCCGGAGCAATCACCCACCGGTCAGAACCACCAGCACCAGTTATCCAAACCAACCACTGGCTGAAGAACCACAGCACAGACATCTCTCGTTTTCTCTATTTTGGCTTTCCTTAACCATTTAGACAGATTTTCATCCTGACAGTGAGCCTCCAAGGACGTGAATTTACAGCAAGAGGAAAATAAGACAAATAAAACAGTAAAATGGAAAACAAAACACCTCTAAGATTTTTCAGGCCATCTTCATGTAAAGAAAATCAATGGCTTTCTACGTCTTCATTAACTAATTTTAAATTCGCTATTCTTGAGTTTCTTTTTAGAGCACTTTTTTTTCAGACAGCATTATAAAAGCAAAAATTAAAGATCTGAATTTGGTTTGGCGTTACAGGAGAAGAGAATAATTCGCTTTATCTTAGATACAACATTCCAACTAGATTCTTCCTTTAAATATTTTGTGTAATTAGGTAACGACAGTAGTCCTTATCTGTTATTTTAAACCCATAGCTCTTTAACAAAAACCAAAGATGATCTCACTTCTACTTCACAGAAATTTCTTGATGTATTACAGGAAAACAAGATGGGTATTTGTAAAACTTTCTAACATTATAGACTGAAATAATAAAAAAACCCCAAAGTTTTTTGAGACATCCAGATCACTGTGCTTGTACGAAGCCAAGCATTAGGTAACTAATTCAGAAGCTGTGTGCGTGTATGGTTACCTCTGCTAAGAAAAATTACGTATTAAAAAAAGGTGAATTGTAACAGTTTTGCTATGAGATTATTCATTTTAAAGAGAGACATGTACTACAGTACCAGAAAATTTTGTATTACTTAAACTTTGAAATGATAAATCGCTGAGCTTGATTAATTTGGTAACAATAAAAAAAGTGTTGGGAATATTTACTTTTGTTCAGGGTGCCCATTGTTCCAGTTTTTTCAAAATGGAATGCCCTTGTAGTCAGCAATATTTATTTACAGTATCTGCTTCCAGAAAAAGTTCAAAACATCATCCTATATTTTATTTGAAAATTGTTTCAGAAGGATCAGCTGCAAAAGAAATGGAGACCACTGAAAATAAACTTCTTGCTCTGGTGAAATGTGAAAAACTTGGCAGAAGAGGTATAAAATTCTCTGCTAAGGCAAAGAATTGACCTATCAAATCTATTCTATTTAAAATGTATTCTAAAATTTGGCTCTAAAATGTACATAAAGGTAGAGCAATATTATAGGAAAATCTTTTTTTTTCCCAAAAAAATCCTTCAAATAATTTCTGTAGAAGTAACTTTCAAATTAAGTAGGTTTCCCTTTATTAAATTTAAGAAGGTAGAATTAGTTTATATCTTGCATTAGAGAAAGTAACTTGGGATTTCATAAAACCTCAACCCTTTCATGCTAAAAGATGACAGAGAGACAGAGAATTGACTTTTCTCAGAAAAGTATTAGGGCTTCAGAAAAGACAATTGGGCTCCTTGGTTTTAATGACAATTCAGGAAAAACTGTCCGTCAATCTGGACTGTAGACTGCTCTAGGGAGAAAAATGATGCAACATGACAGTGTTCCTTCTCTGTCTTAGAATAACTACAATCAAAACATTAGTAATGACACAGTTCTAAGACAAACTATTTAGAGAAGCACTGTGTGTGCAGCGCCAAGTCATATGTTATATACTTCAGTACAATTAAACAGCCTTATAAATTCTGAAGTTTGGATAGCGAGAGGCCCGATTTTGTGCTGTGATATATCATGAGTCCCAGCATTACTCAGTTCAGAAAGTTCTCAAAGACTACACGGCTTGCAGCTGGAGATGGGGCAGGGGACTAAACATGTCTATCATTTTATCGTACAGAAAATTCTCTCCAGCTACTAGAATTTTCCATGTACTGCTTAAAAAGATAAAGCACAAGAAACAGATGTAAACTTCACACATCCTCAAGTCTGCATAACCAGTATTCTAGAGCAGGCGGAGCTCTTCCGTAGCACTTCAGAGTCACGCTGAAGTAGCTACAGGGCTGTTGTACTGAAGTTGACTTGCATCAGCTGACTCAGAGCACAGGTAGAAGGATGTCCAAACTTCAATACCCATCTGTGCAGACTCACCCTGAGAAAAAGGGGTGCAAATCTGGAGCCAGAACAGAACCGTAATCCTGAGGGGAGACTGGTACTGTGTGAGAATGGATAATGAACTCAAAACAGAAACTGAATGACACCAGGAATTACTTGGATGAGGGAGAATGAAAACAGAGATGCAGGACATAAGACATACAAGGAACTAGGATACAAGTAAGAATGGCTGACACTCAAACTGAGAACCAAGAAGAATAAAATCATGACTTCAAAACACAATGCCTAGGCCAAACTCCTTTCAATTCCTCTGCTCTTCATGGAGGATCACTTCTCTCGCTTTTCTGGCTTGAAAGAACCTTCATGGAGTGAGTACCCCAGTTCTGCAACTGCTGTAAAAAGTATACAAACCCCAGCAGCTCAAGAGAGCTGGCGAGGGAAGCTCCTAGCAATGAAAATGTCTGCAAAGTAACCTGGGCTTCAGAGATGGGGTATTGCCAGAAAGTCTTAGAGAAAACCTGTTGCTAAAAGAAAGGTACCGTAAAGCATAAAGGCAAATTCTTAATTTTATCTGCAGAGCAAGGTTTGAAAATTATATAGTACAGAAAATCTAGAACCACACACCAAACAATTAGAACTACTAAATAGCTGCATACTGATTAAATGCCATCTATTTAATACAAGGATTTCCTTCTATGGAGAAAAATAGCATGTTATCCTACAATTAAAGACTGCATGATAATGTACAAGGTACAACTGGGTGAACCAAGGTCACTAAGGTTTTGAAGTATTAGACTGCAAGCACAGTAATGCGTATTAAATACAAAAAGCCCTTGCATTTAAAAATAGATCAAATGGAATAGAAACAGTGTCTGCACATACCTATACAGCTGTGAATACTTCAGTATTGGTAGACAAAAAGAGTGCAAAATAAAAGCTAAGGTGCTGAGAACGAGAGCTAAATGTTTTTTTTTGGATTTTGTAGAAGCATTTGGAGGTTTATCCACACATACTTATTAAAACTTTAAGGAAATAGCCAGTAAAACATTAACCTTACAGAAAGAAATACTCTTCCTGTCCCAGTTTTTCACATGTAATACCTGTTTCTTTTTTACTCAAATGCAAACTTTGATAATTATTCCCCCAAAGCATTTGGTTATCCTTTACCAAATGTTGTAGGTCCCCATTTTAGAACAAATAAAAAACATATGCAAAGGTCTATCTACCCTTGAAAGAAACAGTAACAATAAAACAAACCCAGAAGTTTAACCTCAACATGGCAGAAGTGTAAATAACCTCTCACAGCTCAGTAGTGTTTTATCTTTCAAATCAAAGAGGTCTTCCGTTCTGGGGGTAAACAAAAAACCACCATCAACAACCACCAAAAAAACCAAACAAAAGGAAAAAGAAAAAAAAGAAAAGAGAGTTGTCTTCATTTCTTTCTTAATTTGAGCTTTCCTCTAACAAACAGCTACTGTTTGTTTCCTTATTTTAGGTCACGTAATTCAGCTATGCCTGCCGCGCTTTTTAACTCTTTCCCATGTGCTGTCTTCTTCCAGCAACACCTGGGAGCTGCGAAAACCCAGGATGGTGCAAAACCTGAGGGAACCAGGGCTGCGTTAGCCCAGATCCATCTGCCAGTGCCCACTGCATATGGTGATATGCACGAGTAACATCACCCTTTAGTGCCCGTGCTGTTAAACTTGGGCTGAAAAAAACCGCAAAGAAGTAAAAAGGGGGTTTCATAGGAAAGATACTGCAGGGGCAGTAAAACAAAAACCACTACATAAATGAAGTACTTCATTTTTGTAACACAGAAGTGAGAGACAGAACCCCGACCCTGTCTGTCCCGGCCCAGATGCTCCATCAGGCTGGGGCCGAGCTAACTGTGCAGTTCCAATAATTGTCTGCTCATACTGCTTGAAAAATCAGCTAGAAAGATCTGTAGGAAAAACCCTTCTCAGCAGATCAAGGCTGCCCAGACGGAAGAAAATTAGTTATGAACACTGAATAAACTTTGTACTAAGAGGAGAAGAGGAGGCTCAGCGGAGACCTTGTTGCCCTCTACAACTACCTGAAAGGGAGTTGTGGTAAGCTGGGGGTTGGCCTCTTCTAGCAGATAACTAGTGACAGGACTAGGGGGAACAACTGCAAGTTGCACCAGGGGAGGTTCAGGTTGGAGATGAGGAGAAATTTCTTCACTGAAAGGGTGGTCGGGCATTGGAACAGGTTGCCCAGGGAGGTGGTGGAGTCACCGTCCCTGCAGGTATTTAAGGAAAGGTTAGATGCAGCACTGAAGCACATGGTTTAGTGGTTAATAGGTGGTGGTGGGGGGTCGGTTGGACTAGGTGATCCTTGAGGTCTCTTCCAACCTTAATGTTTCTATTTCTATTTCACTGTGTTGCGTCGCACGCTGTTGCGCTGCAGGTGAAAAGAATATCAATAGGACCACAGCATCCTAACACCCACCAGAGTCAGGTTTATTCTTCAAATAAAGAGCTAATGAGAGCTATTCAAAGTTCAGATTTGAGAACTAAGTAGCTTATCCAGGAACTTATCCACCCTCTTATTCAACAGCATTTTGTATGCTTCATTTTGAAAAGTCTCAGATGAAGTTGCTGTATTCAGAAGTTCAAAAATAAAGCTGCACCCTCATTCTGGACCTGTCTACTAAAACAAAGGCAGGCAAATAGGTAAATTTCTAGCAAATTAAAGCGCCCCATTAGAAGTTCAATTATATTGCAAAATTATGTCTTAATTGGTTTGCTCATAGATGAGCTGTACAGCAAACCAAAAATCTACTGCCACATAATCATCACTAAATTTCAGATATTGCTACACATTAAATTAACAGCAGATAATGAGTGGGAAAATTAGCTCTATTTCCATAACAGAAAAAATTCTTCCCATGTTACCTAGAGTGTTTTATACAGCGAGTTTCAAAATAGAAAAAATAATACATAAACAAAATTCTCCTGAATATCTAACACTTATTTTGATCAGAAGTCCATACACTCAAAATAAATAGTACAAGCAGAGCGCTCATCAGTTCGTGTGTATGGCATCTAATTAAAAAGAAGTCACATTCCTATAGAAAACCTCAAGACATTGCCCACTATTTCACTTTGTGCGTCGCTGGCTACTTCTTCTCTGCGTAACTTTTGTTATTTTGAGCAGTAATCCCCATCCCCAAGTACTCTTCAGATTTTGATATATACGGGATTCCTGGTTATCATCAGTATCAGACACAGATATTGCAACTGATCTCATGGTATGAAAAACTCGCAAGAAAGAAAGAATAAGGAATAACATTAAATACAGACTCAGAGTCTTGTAACTAAAAGGAAGAAAAGAAACCGAGCTCCTTCCATATAGCTTATTTTTCACATTAGTAGGATAAATCAACTTACTAAAAAAAAGTTAAAACTTTTAGAAGTGAAGCCATGCTTCTGAACTTCAGCTGCTGCCCAATTTTTGTTATTTTTGAGGACAAACACTATTTAACTACTACTTATATACAAATGCAGAATATAAATTATTTGACTTACCTTTGCTGTCTGAGGGAAACAGATTTCAAAGATCTTGTCTGTAAATGATATATTCTTCAATATTTATGCCTCCAATGACCACCATCGTCAACAAGGATCTGAAGAAAACCACCACAAAGCAGTACATAAGCCAAGTTAGATGCATCTAGATTGAGGATTTTTTAAAAAAATTTATTTATTTATTAAGAAAGCACAATGTATAAAATTATGCATTGCATACAATACATGAATTTATTATCTGCTGTTAAAAACAAAGACAAGCACCAGAGCATTTATCATTATGGGAAGGCCTTTATCTAACTGAGGCACATAACAATTACTCCGCATTAGTATGTTTAAGACTAAATGCACCAAACTTGGGAAATTCGCTGTTATCATACCAAAACAACAGCAGTAATCACTCCAATGACTTAGAGATCAGAAAACACAAAATAGTATTGAAGTGTGTTATAAGCACTAATAGGTTATGAAAAGTTAAACCACTTCCCTAAACTTTGAAAAGCCAAAGTAAAGGTTACCTTAAGACAACACCCCTAAAAATGCCAATAATGGTTTAAAGAAACCCCACGTTATTCAACAGTATAACCATACAGTATCATTTATTAGTGCTGCTTTCATATTTTAGTACTGTAACTATGGAAAGATGAATTTTAAAAAAATTGCTTATGGTAACATCAGCATCAAATGAACTACTTCCTTTGGAATCAACTTATACTAAAATGCCCAAAAAGCTACAATTTTTTTTTATTTATTATCCATCCTCTTATTCAACAATCTTTTTTTTTTTTTATTTTCAGGTCTCAACTTCTTTCATGGAAAGAGAAACCACTTGTTTTTATAACCACAATAAAATTTCCAGAGTAGTTGAGGTTGCCAGGGACCTCTGGAGAACATTTGGTCCGCTCCACCTGCTCAAGCGGGGCAACCTTGAGCTGGTGGCCCAAGACCATGCCCAGCCAGACTCTGAACATCTCCACGGATGGAGGCTCCACTGGCAACCTGGTCCAGCCAGCAGTCAACCACCCTTACAGTAAAAAGGTGGTTCCTGATGTTCAGTATGTCCTTGATGTTCTCTGCTCTGCACAATGTTCCTTTAAGGAAGGAACTTTAAAGCAGAGCTGTCTAACATGAGACACAAAGTCTGGTAACAGGCTTGAGTCAGTATAACCAGCCCTCAGTATAACCTAACATAGGCTGCAATGCTTCAGAAATCCTTCAGTCCTCATCTAGCAGCAGAAGCCACTAACTGGAAGACTAACCAAGTCAAAAACCTTTCGTCATGAAAACAATTTTTCCCTCTACTCAGACAATTCCTCTCGCTTTATCCTTTCTCAGCGTACAAAGCAATCCAGCTCCAAGCGAAGGCAAAGGAAATCCTTTTGCTGACTCCTGACAGCGTACAAGCACTGCAGCAACGCAACTTAGGTCAACACAAGCAACGCATTTGCCTTGAATATCTATTTTTTTTAAACGTGATTTATCTATTCACTCATTTATGTATTTGCAGGCCTGGAAGGTCTGTCTGTCAGCAGTCAGCATGTGTGGAAAGGTGATCAGATTGCTCCACAGGCTCTATAGATAATTCACGGCTGCTTAAAGCCATAATAGTTAAATAACTAACAGCAAACCCACTAAGTTTTTGCAGTTTGCCTATACCAGTGGTAAAATTATTTCATCTCAGCTTTACGATAACACTTTATCTGAATTGTCCACGTTTCTTCTGAAGTAAATCCAACCCCCGCCAACTTCTATCACCTGAGAATAAACACCTTTCAAATCGACGACTTCTGCAAAAAAGCAAGTTATTGAATACTGAAATGAATACTCTCTGCTCTTTCTGCTGCCTCCAAAAATTTAAAATCCTTGTAGAAAAGAGAACTGTCAGATCAGTCTCTGAAATAAAATTGCATAGGCTACCGTGATTATGCTAACTCTCTTCTTCTAATGAAAAATCTGAAAAAGAAATTGGATTTATACTGTGCCTTGATGCTTGCCAAAGTGAGAGTTGATGGATTGGTATGGGGAAAGAATTCCAGATACAAAATGACCCTACTGAAGTATTAAAAAGCTGCTGTGTAGGAACTGAGAGCAGCGCTGTCCCAGCAGACTGCCACCGCGTTTTCAGGTATGGTTCAAGACAGGGTTGAGGGGCAGGAGAGGAATGGAAAAAAAATGTTTCAAATAACCGAAGGCTGATGAAATACCTTGAAGAGCACAGAAGCAGTGTGTCAAACAAGCAGGACAGCAACAAGTTCTGCTGGTAAGATACTCAAAGTCACTAAGCAACCCAATCTAAGGTACCAAATGTTGCTGCATTGAGGTAGGCCATATAAACATGAAACCCAAAGCAATTACTTTTAATTCAACAGATCTACATCTTGTGCAGTCATGACATAGGCTTCTTTTGTTAGTGATGCTCGGCTTTGGCTGTACTTTACTTGTTTTATATGCCAAACCAATCAAGTCAGAGGAATAAACCGGTATGGAAGCCAAAGCAGGATCCATCAACAGATTTGTTTAATAAGTTCAGCATGGAAGATACTCAGCCGTGGTTACAAGCCAGAAAGCGCACCTGCTGACAGGGACATCTTAAAACTGAAGATGCACTGAGAACTGGAGCAAAAAACCTTTATTTTTTAAAGGGAACACATGTAATACGGAGCAACTGCAGGGGAATCAGTGCAACATTTCATCGTGCCATTTTAAACAATTAGTCTTCAAAGTGCTTCAGAGACTGTGACTTTTATTCCCTAAAAGCGACTTTGAGCATGTAATTTGGCGTTGAGGCTTTCTGTCAATTGCCCTTCAAACTTCACATTCAATTTTCTTAAGAAGTTGAATCATACCCAGATCTCCCCAGATTTTTTAAGTGCCACTGAAAAGATTCTTTTTTTTTTTTTGCTTGACAAGTAAATCATTCTCACTTTGCCTTCTGTGTTAATACATATTTCGTTTTTTTGTTGGCACTGAACTGTACAACCAAAATCCAGATACTTAAACTCCGCTCCGATTGCAGATGTTATTTCTGATCAGATTTAATCATCTTTCTCTCATACACAGCAACTGCGATGAATGTAAGGGTATCATTAATTTTGTTCTCAGAACCTCTGAGCCTTCTTGAAGGAGTCTGAGCATCACATCACAGGGAAAAAGTTTTTTCTGTGTTAATCCACATGTTTCAGGGGAATCTACTAAACCTCTTGGGGCCTGTTCATTTTGCGGAATGGCACTGAAGTGTTGAATTATTTTTTCTTCATATGGTTTTCACATTATCATCCTAACAGCCAGAAGGAGTCACTATGATCTCATCTTCAATTATGATGAATTTACCAATGAAATTAAAACATTTTCTTTTTAATAACAAATTATCTTATTTCTTCCGGTATGTCATTTGATGCTGACACAAAAAAAGACAGAAGTTACCTGGCACTGGAAACAAAAGGACAGTCATAAAAAGACTCAAAACAGACATTTTCCATCTTAAAGAATGTCTATCTTCTCTATACTTTTTTCCTTTTTGAATTCTCTAGCACCTTGTTTTGAATGTTGTTCCTCTAAATATCCTAGAGTATGAAGAGTTGGTTCTACAAGATTCTGCATCCTAGTCTGGTGCCAACCCACAAAACATATGTCTCTGCTCAAATGGAAGAATCTGTTTTGATTTTTTTTTTTTTTTTTAAATTTCTTCCTGGACTGGGGACAAAACATTTATTTAGATACAGCTCAACATTTAGTACCTTCTGAGATATGAAACCTTCTAAATCCCAAATATATTTTCATTAATTTATTCCCAAACAGCAATTTAGAAGAAACTAAACCATCTGAATATGACAACGATCATTCAAAGTAAATGCTCAAAAGTCATTGGAGGAAAATAATAACTTGGTTTTAGACATTATTTTTTACACTCATGGGTGCTACTAAGTCTTATACCCATCAGATTTATTTTTAACCTAAATATTTTATTGCACAGCTATGTAAAAGCATCAATACGTTTTTTCTAATGTCATTAGCCTTCCATTTGTTCCCACTGTAAATAGCTCCTGTACTCTATTTTTGTAGTTATCAGGAGAAGGTAGACTTTTCTGCTATTATTGACACAAAGGCATAAATTATTGTTCAAACTTTTAACAAAAAGAACTGGAACGCAGAAAATGATACTGTGTAGACCACCCTGACCCCACAACCGGGATTCTTTCGATGAGTCTCTGGGCCAGTCCAGAGCTCTGATGGTGAAACCTCGTTTCTCTGAGAGTTATGGTAACTGCCCGCACCCACCCCACGGCGGGGCTTTGCTTTTTAGTCGAATCTCACAACTGCAAGCAGAAGACACTAATGGCAGGGATGAACTATTCGCATTGGCTTCAGCAAATCAGCTTCTTGAAAGAGCCAACTTCTGCACAGACATCATCAAAAGTAACTTTGATGAAGTTACACGTGCTACTTGAAATTGCATGGGTGAAAAACATGCCTGAGCTTCATACAGATGTTTAGGTATTAAAAAAGATCCATTAGCTTGGACAGGTGCAAAATTTCAGACCACCTTCTTTTGGATAAGGGAACATACGGCAGAGGCACTACCACAGAAATACTACAAAGGCTTGCAATGCCCATCAGTCATTTGCCTCTGGCAGGTATGTTTTTCTTAGTTGTGAGAAAAAAACCCCCAAATTTGCAGTCACATGAAGACTATTTCACACTAAGATAAATGTACGCAGAAAATGTTACAAATTTTAGTACGCATAATAGAGTATCTGCGTACAGCTCCGCAAGGGTAACGGAAAGTCTTTTCCAAGCATTTTTTAAGTGATAAATTTAAAGGACTAGTAGATTTGAAAACACCAAACAGATCTTTGTTTTCCAGCTTTCTCTTTTTATACCCATAAACACAGACACGTCGTGTGGCAGTGACCACCCCGATGCGTGCAGTGGAAGAGGACGAAAGCAACAGGAACGAGCAGTGCACAAAGCACACCGCGGTCCCTACCAGGGCTACCTTCTCCCATTTCAGAATCCGCGGGACGATTCAACTCCGTTGCAAAGGCATACCACCATAAAAGAATTAGGAGGAAAACCACCCAAGGTTTTCTTGGGGTTTTTTTTGTTGTTGTTGTTCCACAATAATGCAGAAAAGGCAACCTCAATATTTTTTAAATTAATAGTTCTAAGTGAGAAATAAATAAACCAGGTCTGTCCTGTTTTTGTCAGGCGAGCAAGCAAGAACTAATGAGATCGCATGACAGATGACTCTGCTCCAGTATTGTTCTAAGAATTTCATCCTGTTTTTAACTGTTATTTACCATTTTATTAACACCAAGAAAACTGAACTTTCTAATTAGCATTCAACAACAACCAAAAAAAGGACATTTAAACCAGAAGTATGAAAGCCTCACTAATTTTATCACTAGTAGGCTGGCTGAGGCCAGTCTTCGCAGCTCTCAAGCATTCTCCAGCAGCACTTGGACCCACGGCATTACCAAAACTGCCCTTGTCATCACGCCGAGCAAAGAGGGACTTGGCGGTGCCGCTCACCGCAGTCCTCTGGGCAAAACGCAGTGCTGTGGGGCGGATGCAGTTTGGGCATTGTTTCTCTAACAGATACTTGCCTACAAATATATCACAATGTTTAAGTCTAAACTATATGTGCATACATAAAAATATTGTATTTATAAGCATATATAAAATACAAAAATGTACTTTCTCTACATATATAGAGAAATGATATTTTATTGTTTAATATAGTCAAAATCCCAGTACTATTAAAAGTTCTGAGAAACAAAACAGTATTTTTGGAAGAATAATAAAACAGCCCTCAATGAGACACAAACTACATTATAAAGAAATCCCATTTCTCTTCCAAACGCAAATATCTATACATATCCTTCCTTTCTAAGTTCCATCTAAATACCTTTTTAGCAGCTAAACTCTCTTTAAAGCTGCACAGTCTAACTACTTCCTCTACGATTAGCAAAAGCAAAACTCTCCATGGAGATTGTTTAATGTGCGACCACCTCCTGGAGCATCACAGGACTTCAGGCTGTGCATCTTAGGAAGCTAAAACTACACTTGAGCATACATAAGGGGGTAGAACAAAGTAAAGCCCCTTTCCCACAACCCCTTCTCAACCTAACCACTAAGGAAGTGAGCTCCCCTCACTTCAGTCCCCGCCACGCATCACGTTCACCAACACGTGAATGCAGCATCTAGACTTTTCTTTCTCCTTCTCGCTGATTTGGTACTACCTTAACAGCAGAGCATGCTCTACAGCTGGGGCGCTTTACGGGCACACACACGTTATGACTCATTCAACTGAGTACACAGAAGCTTTTGCATTAATTTGTTTCACATCTCAGTCTCTGAGTCAGGCTGCCCAACCAGTATCTATACCATGAGGATGAAGAACGCAGGGTTTAACCTCTTAGTTTATCAGGGAGGAACGACAAACCAGGAAATTCCGAGCGCTTCCATGAGAACAGCATGAGGACCAGGAGCAGAACAAAGCGAAGCCAGAGTGGGAACCAGTAGCTGCCGGGGACACCGATGGGAAAAGCCTTGCCTTGCTAAGATGAGTAGCCCAGAAATTCAAGTGGGAGATGGGAAGGATCCCTCATTCATGTAAGTTTATCAGCAGGAAAATGGGGGAAAAGTGAGCCCTAAGAAAATTATCATCCACAGCAAATTAGGTCATGGAAGTGAGTAGGATTTACTAACTATATAATTTATTTGTAGCTAAGTGACTACTGTCAAAGTAATGAGATTTACTCACATTTCACCTAAGTACTCTTCCGTAGTCTGACTTGCTAAGTAACAACTTAATGTTCAGTCACACAGACCTCACCTTGCACTGAAGATGAGGCACCAGCAAACGTGCAAGACTCTCATATACAAAGAATTTTCATATAGAAAAGATAATAATTTGCATCTATACTGCCATTGATCCAAACACTGAAGGTATCTCAAAATATACTCTCAAACATCATTTCTTCCTCAAGTCACATGAAAGTGACAGAGTTCTTAGTTTATGAACAGAAAACTGTGGCGGAGTGATTTAGTGACCTCCTCAAATTTTTGGTGTGTTGGTAGCACAGTTGGAAACAAAATACAAAATTTCTGTCGACTGTTATCTTGTTACAATACCGTAAAACCAGCTGAAATTCTTTTGAAAAGGGGAAAAATGTGTAAATCAAGAAAAATGAATGAAAGGATTAGGAATACTACTGTTTACTTTTGGATTGAAGATAGAACACAGAAAGATATTTTAATAACTGTGCAACTACCGCCATGCCTTATAACACAGTGTTCTTCCTCTGTTGTTTAGATGATTCCCAAAATACTCCCCTCCGATTTGTGGCAGTTGCTATCACCCTAGCAGCATTTCACAGCTCCAGGGCAGCCTATTACAAATCTGTAGAGAACTGATGTCATAGTAATATTTTTTCTAAACATAGAACTAAAGACCGAAGAAACAGCATTATAGAACTGCAGATACAAAGCTTTAGCTCCTGAATGGTTATTTCCTATCAATACTTGCATTTAAAACGTGCAAAGATGTTACAAGTTGGACTAAAGTTCTATTTTTGGTTGATTTTGAGAAAGCTGCATACTGACATTTGTTATTATAAAATAATTAGTGTTCTTGTGCTTTCAAACACTGAATACCAGAAATCATGACACTGAATCAGAACCTGAAAAGAGGACACTACACAGCAGATAAAACTGACATCTCTTCAGACTTTTTTTTCTTGAAACAGAAAAAAATGGCACAGTGTTGAGCCTCAATTGTTTGACGAAATATTCTTCTCCTCCAAAATTAAATTAGCAACATTTAGGAGCACAAAATGCGGTAAATTTAAGAATGTATGAAATCTGTGATGATTACACTCCAAAATAAAAAACCCGCATCTCTTCAGATATGTCTCTTATTTTCTGTCTTCTTTAAAAGAACAGAAAAGGCAATCAGATGCAACAGAAAATTTGTATTAATTGGCTGATCTTGTGATGGTTTCCATTCAACAGTATTTTTCCATTCATTCAGCTGAAGCATAACTACTCAGCCCAAACCACACAGTTTTATAAAGCATTTCAAATATCAACAGGCAGAATGCTACTGCATAGTAGAAAACTGTGCACCAAAAGACGAAGGACACAGGGATATCACTAGAGCCCCTGTTATCTGTTCAGCAGAGTCGTACCTTAATATCAGGTACCAGGTTAGCCAGATGTCCAACAGCACAATCATACGTGGCAACAGTCTTTTTTTTTTTTACCTCTGGCAGATTCTCAAAAGAGTTCAGTATCCTTTTGTGCCAGATGACTTTCCCACCTGGCAGAAAAAAAGGAAAACCACTGACGAACCCCCCCAAACACAAGAGGAAGAGGCACATGGGGTCACGGCACTACAAGAAACAGGATGGTGACCACTGCTGGACCAGTGCGGGTGTCTGTGTGTACACAGAGCTCCTGCCCTGTGGCAAGGGACTCGGAACAGGGCAGTGCTAAAGCCTCAAAAATCATTTTAGGTAGAAGACTTAAAAGGACAACTCATCTGGAATGGCTGGATTTCCAACTGTAGTGATGTATTCACAGCAGTACGAAAGGGCGAGCTGTTCTGCCTGGGAACGGGAACTACCACAGCTGGGGACTTCCCCGGTGTCTGCACTGGTCCGTGTCCTCCTGGTCATTGTAATTTACTTCTATTAATGTTTAAACAGTAAGTCTCGGTGAAATTGTAAGTCAAACTATATGGATATTTCCATGAATTTGTAAATATTTATTTTTAGGGAAAGGAATCAGAAAGAAGGTCTAGGAAAAGTGTTTATCTGAAATGTCAGAATCACAGTTAGGAGGTTTCAGGGATCTTTTCTGCATTTTAACTTCGATATTCAGCTGCTAATGACAGCGTATAATTTCCCAGAACAAGTAGCATGTTTTGCCTGTATTTTAACAACTGCAGTTTTACAAAGGATTTCTCTTTTGATGGAACTCAAAAAAATAATAAGAAAAACTCACAAGTGCCCCCAGATTCCACAAGATTAAACAGAGGAATATTTCTTTATATTAGCAGTGCATGTTCACCATCAAACTGAAATCTAGTAAGACCTTTCATGTAAGATTAAAATGTTTTTGAGGTATGTATCTCAATAGGTAAGCCTGACACCCACTTTTTTCAAACTTTACACTCACATGTACCCACTCCTTGCTTTCCCTTCGCCCTGATGTCTGGAAAAGAGTGGGACAGAAGGGCCACCCACCTCCTGAAACAAACACACAACCAGCTGCTGCTAGGGACAGCAGAGAGGAGGCACCGCAGGTTCTGACGATGGGAAAAAACAAACATGAAAGGTAAGGAAAAGCAGATGAAAGCTGGGGACATGCCCTAAATACCAACATCTCTCATTGTCCGAGCGCTGCTTTGAAAAAGATCCCTAGAACACAGGAAAGATTTTTCTAAAGGCAAAGAACAGTTATCAAAAGCATGAATTAAACAGGAAATAACAGAAGAAAACAATTTGTTAATTGGTCAGGTAAGCCAGTATATGCTTTGCTTCAGCTTTCAATGATACTAGAAAAAAGTTGGAAAACTGATCTTTTTAATCCTGCTATTAATCTTAATTAAGGGAAACAGTTCTCATTCTACAAGAAACATCCACAGAATATTTAAGCTCAAAGCATGGGTCATATTTACTGTTTGTTTTTTTCTCCTCCTCCATTAACCTAAGATTTGTAGTGCTGCCATAATTACAACGCTTTTAAAACAAGTCCGTACACTGGTATCACATTCTGATTGATTACTATCAGGGACAATAAATACAACCCTCCAGAACTTCATTTCTTCCTTTTGCCAAACTTAGATCAGCTGCTCTTTAGCTGATGATTTCAGAGCATCCACAAAAGGCATCAGGAGCAATTTAGTTACACAGGTCTAATTTCATAAAAAATACTTTGTGAGATGATTGTATTACTAACCAAAAGGAATTTATCTCCCTTTTCAACTGTATGTGCAGTACATACAGATCAGTCCCGTGGAAACTGCAAATCACTCCAAGAAATTTCAGAATACTCCTCAAATGTAATAATGTAATTTTTTTTAATAGCAAATTTATTTGAACCTATGCCTGTACTCCTTCCTTGGTTAAATAAAAGATAAAATCCTATTTCCTCCCAGTTCACTGTGCTGCCTTCTTGAAAAGCAGACTTTCTAGACACAGTAAAAAAAAAAAAAAAAAAAACCCTCAGAGGGTTTTTGCCTTTTTTAATTTTTTTTTTTTCCTAGAATAAGGAAAATCATCATTCTGGATGGTCTTTGTGGGGTGTTTTACCTCATTTCCCTCCAATATATTTGGCTGTCAGATTAACAACACTGTTTCCGCGTGTCAAATCTACTGTGCCATTTAATCAGCTTAGTTCAACTGTAATTTTGCGCTATTAACAAAGTGGACTTCGGCATGAGGCAAGGACTACTTGTTTCTGTATGGCTCTCGAGTCCCGCATCTAGCCTTCAGACGTCCCAAGGTTCCCCAGGCTACCTGCGCTCCCCGGGGCTCAGGCCAACCTGACTCACGCTGCCAGGCGTCCCCGTTTAAGAGACATTCAGCTAAGAACTCGGCACTCCTTCCGCAGGGACAACATCACCTGCTATTAAAGGACTTGGCACAATAACGTCTTCTGCATGGCCTTCCTAGCTTTGAAGATGCATCTAATGCAGCTCTAAGAATTCCGGCTTCAGCCTGCCATCCCTTCTGATATTTCTGCCTCTATCAGGTTTGTCTCCATCATTACTCTTTCCATCTTATCTTTACTAAAAAGAAAATCTTTCAGGGAAACTGCCTTATTCCTCCCAGGGGTTCGAGAGGCACCTCTCTGTGCTCGCGGCACCGCTATCACACGGTGACATCTCCACAACAGGTGCACGGACAATTAAGTCAGAAGCAGATAAAAGCAGTATTCCCTTCCTAGCTGGTTGAAATGAGGTTTGGAAATTTTTGTTAAGAAAATGACCTTGTTAATTTTTTAAGACAACTCCCAGGAGAACCCTAATCATCAGATCCCCGTTTCATGGTCGTCAGGAGGAACTGCGAGGATTGTGTTGCTTAACTTCCTTAGTACCCAGACATAGCAGGTATGCGGTTCGTCTCTTCGCAGTCTTCCGGCAGAAACAATATTCGTAGGAAACGCTGTTTTATGGAAGTAGTTGATAGGACAGGCTGCTCCCTAAGAAAGGGAAAGATGGAGTGTCTGCATTTCAGTCAGACTCTCTTGGGGCAGCAAGGAGGCATGTGAGCCCAAGGAAAAGTTGTGTTTTAAATCTTAAGGAGAGATTTAACTCCGTTACACCAGACCAAATATCACAAGACATCTCTTCCTTAAATACAAAGCAAAATACGTAAGAGGTCTGGAGCCAGGCTAGTCTCCAGTTCCACCCAGGCGACACTTCATTACCAGGTTGGAAGGGACTACTAGAGTTCAGCTGGAACACTGCTCAAATTCAGACAAGTGTAGAAAGTAAAAGAAAAAACCCCAAATTTACTGTTACATTACTGAAAATGAGAATAAGATGATGTTGATAGCTCCAAGAATTTCAAAGAATTTTAAAAACCACTTTCGTCTGCAGCTGCAGCACTTAAAGTTTCTCAGAAGCATTGCATGTTTTAAGGGATTTCTTAATCAGTTTCAGGTTATTCGGAATACGGAGAGGACTGGAAACATATATGTGGGAAAAAGAAAGATCCAAAGGCACTTTTGCACGTGTATCTTCTCCAGTGCCAGGCCTGTTACAGAATTGCTGCTCGGTCCTCAGCTGTGTGTTTCCTACCCGGCCCTTCCAGCCCTTCAACCACCCCAAAATGCCGAGACCAATATTTGCAGAGCCACAGCACTGAAACCAAAAGCACTGAAATTATTTGGGCTTAGAGCAAAAAACAAACAAACAAAAAACCCAAATAAAACAAACAAAAAACCCCAAATAAACAAAATTTGAAGATATTGGAGGAAATTCTGCAGAATTCCGCTAATCACCTTCCCCCCTCACCACCTACTAAACCCACACAAAAAATGGTTGTGTCTGCACTGTTTCATCAGCCCACAGAAATACCACCACAAACACTTTCACTGGTGCAAGCAAACAAGGGGGAAAACCTTCATGTGGAGAAGGAATGAACGGCCGAGAGGAAGCGGGCAGAAATTTCTCCAAGCAGCTCGGTTGGGCTGCTGGAGAACACGGCAGAAGCATCCTTTTTTACGGCAGCGCTGCTAATGCCGGGTTAAATCACCAGTTTAAACCACCACAGCAATTTTGATCTGCAAGAATTTTATGACACTGGAGATAATACTAGAAGTTTAAAGAAAGACATCAAAAGCTCGGAAAAGCTTATCTAAAATTATCTGTGCCAAAGTAATGATGTTGTTAAAACCTGTCATCCATTTAACCCAGTTGGAAGTTTAAATTCAGGTTTTGGTTTCTTAGTTCTTTACCTCCTGTTAGTGGTTAACAGACCACAAATACAGAACCCCTTCTTGCTCTTTTAGAATGAATCTAATCTCAAATGAAATAGTACAAATTACTAGAATTCCTACTGACGGTAAATAAAGCAGCAGTGTTTATATACATTTAAAAAAGAAACCAAAAAGAGCTCCTATAGAAGTTTAATAATTTCTTCCCATCTTCCTCCCTGCAACCCTCCCCACTTCAGCCCGAAGAGTCTGTACTTTCACTTTGCTCAACTTACCTAAGACTAAACCCTGCACTACCCAGATCCCTCCATTCCCACCAAGCCCCGCTGCAGTCAGCGAAGCGCGCGCCGCGCACAGACCTGCTACCGTCGGCTCGTTTCCGAGATTAGAAATTTCTACGAGGAGATCCCAACGGCACAGGCTGGCACCTCCGGCTCCGTAAAGCCACGCAGCATTCGGGCATCGCCGCAGCAACTCCCAAGGATGCAGAGATTCACATTCATGCCTCAAAAATTTAATACGTTCTTTTATGTACCCATATGAGATTATTTTACATTGAGTGGTTAAGATGAAGGAAAAGAAACAGGGAAAAAAACAAGGGGAAAAAAAAAAAGTAAAGAGAAAGGAAAAAAGGCCCTTTGTCCTGAAACAGTTTTTTCTTTGCTTGCTTTGGAAGAGTCGCCTAAAAACCCACTACTATTGCAGAACCCTCTTTCATGACATTTAGCCTTAATCTTCTCTTTCTTCATTTCACCGCTTTATTTCTAGCTATAAGCCCCTACACTAGCCCAAATATTTCCTTTTTATCTTCAGTTGTTTACAATTTCAGATATACGTAGGCGGTTAAGTCTTGTCTTGACTGTTTTCTTAGTCTTTCCGTAACATTACTTCCTTAAGCGACCAGACAAAGGCACATTCAGGTACCTCCGATAAATAAGGCGAACCACCATTTTAGCCCAGTACTAGTATTACTAAATCATCTGGCTGGAACCCCTCGGAGCGAGCGTCCGCGCAGACACGGCTGTAAGTCACACAACCAGTTACATCCTTTACAGTGGATTGCACCGAGGTCCTAAAATTTGCTATTTGTGCCTAGCTCTCACACGCCACGATGCATGAGGCTTGGGTCCTAAAATCCTAAGAACTCGGCTATTTCCTGAAATTCTCCGATTTTGGTAACCTATGTAAATAGCAAAAAAACCCCCCACGCAAACGTGAAAACATACATAAAATAGTGTCATCAAACCAAAAAATCCAAACTAAAACTCTCTTCACAGAAGCTCGAAACATTTTTGCTGTGCAAAGTAAATATTCAATGATATAGTTTAACATGAAATCAGCCTAGAGAAATGTCTGGAAGTTCACAGCTAACACTCTTTTCGGACGGCCAGGATTATGGCAATAAACCCCACGTTTTGGATCAAGAAGAAATAATTAGCACAGAGTAAATGTATCTTTATGATCTATCAGAAACTGATAACAGATTTTGGCATTTTCACGTTCAACTGCTGAAGGAAGTGGTCCTACTTTTTCCGCCTTGATCTATTTCTGCCCTACACTTCACCCTTCCCCGAGCACAAACACAACCAACTCAGGAGCTGATCTTAAAAGTAACCTGTTTTCTTGCTCACTTAATATATTTTGGATTAACTTCTTGATGTCCTTCATCACACAAACACTCATGCTGGCAGAAGGCAGGCCATGACAACACGGTAATAGAAATGAACTTCTTTTGGTAGTTTATCATAAGCAGAGCACAAGAAGGTAACTACAGAGAGACAAGGCCGTATGGAGCAGAGGAGACGTGGAGGCCGGTGAATACTGGAGTCATCACGGTCACAAAACAGAGTTACACACACTAAATGTATCTGAGAATCAGAGACTCACAGAATATCCCGAGCTGGAAGGGCCCCATAAGGACCATAGAGTCCAATCCCTGGCCCCACACAGGCCCAGCCCCATCACAGCAGATGACAGAGCGTTAGCCAGACGCTGCTTGAAAGCCAAGCTCGGGGCAGTGACCACTGCCCTGGGGAGCCTGTGCCAGGGCCCCACCACTCTCTCCGTGAAGAACCGTCTCCTGATCTCCACCCTAACCCTCCCCTGGGGCAGCTCCAGGCCGTTCCCTGGGGTTCTGTCGCTGGGCCCCAGAGGGAGGAGATCAGCGCCTGCCCCTTGGCTCCCCCTCGGGAGGAAGCTGGAGGCCGCCATGAGCTCTGCCCTCAGCCTCCTCTTCTCCAGGCTGAACCAGCCCAGGGCCTTCAGCCGCTCCTCAGACACTTTCCCCTCCAGACCCTTCCCCACCTTTGTTGCCCTCCTCTGGACACTCCCCAACAGTTTTATGTCCTTTTTGTGCTGTGGCACCCAAACCTGCCCCCAGCACTCGAGGTGAGGCNTGCCCCTGCCCAGGGGCAGGATCTGGCACTCTTGTCAAACTTCATGTGGTTGGTGGTTGCCCAGTTCTCTAATCTGTCCAGATCTCTCTGCAAGACCTCTCCACGCTCAATGGAATCAAGAGCTCCTCCCAATTTAGTATCATCCACAAACTTGCTTGAACACCTTCTAGTCCCACATCCAAGTCACTTATGAAAACATTACAAAGAACTGGCCCTAAAATGGAGCCCTGGGGAACCCCTCTAGTCTACATCTAGGCTGCCAGCCTGATGTAACCCCATTTACTGTAACTCTTTGGGGCCGAGCTGTCAGCCAGTTGCTCACCCATCGCATTATGTTTTTGTCAAACTGTATGCTGCACATTTTGTCCAGAAATATACTGTGAGAGACAGTATCAAAAGCTTTACTGAAATCCAAGCAAAATAACATCAACTGGCTTCCCTTGGTCAACTAGATGGGTGACCTTGTCATAAAAAAACCTAAGTTTTTTTAAACAGGACCTTCCTCTCACGAACCCGTGTTGCCTGTGACCAATGACTGCGTTGTCCTTCAGGTGTTTTTCAATAACTGCTTCCTGACCTAGGGCAATACACCTGGTCTATAACCTCTTGTTTGACTTACTCCACAGAAAATCTACACTTAGTATAGGTTAGAATAGCAGAAACATGCCAGTTGGAAAGGACCTTTGGAGACCTACAGTCCGACCTCTTGCTCAAAGGAGGTCCAACTAGATCAGGATGCTCAGGCTGCTGACCCATCAAGTTTCACATATCTCTGCAATTTTACAACCTCTCCAGTGACCAAGCACCTTCACGATGATTTCATTTTCATTGCTTTTTAACTGGAACCTCCTTTTTCCCATCTCATGTCCATTGCCGCATACTGTGCACCTCCAGGACAAGCCTGCCTCTGCCTTCTCTATAACCTCCAACTAGGTGGAAATCCACTTTTATAATTCCATCTCCCTGGACAACAGCCAACTCTGTCCTTTGACTGAATACCAGTAAACCCACAAGTCTAGCTCCTATTCATCTTACAGATAGAAAATGGGCCTCATTTACTGTACAAATGAAGCATAAACACACAGAAAGACTGTACAAGAGTTGAACGGGGAAAGTTTAATAAATCTCCCTAAATCCAACCCACAGCTCCATTTAGCTATTTCAACTGCTCCTTCCACTATTCAGTGCAACTACACCTTAGCATGCAAACAATTTAAAGTTGATACTGCCAGCTCAGCAGGAAAAGATTTAAATCTGGATTTTCTTGTACCATAACTTTTCATTTCTTCTTGTCAGGGTCTGAAATATTCTGAATTCTGTGTACTGTGAGAGAAAGAGATACTGCCAACCAAACTCAATACCCCAGCAAGTTTTTCTTTCTTCTTTTGAGATACAAGGAAATATTTCTGAAAGCAAGATGGGTCCTTTCTGGCAGCCGAGGTCACAATGTCAGTTTGTCGTTGAGTCACGCTGTTGTCGTTAGCAAAAGGTACAGATGCTATGGATTTCTTAGGTCTTCTACCACTTACTGTAAATAACATTATATTTTAATCATCATCATAACCTTTGGTTTGGATATGCTTAAAAGATGAAGTTGCTTCCATATTAAGGTGGAAAAAAAACCCCAACCTCCAGATGTACACGTGCCCCCAGATCTCGACCGCTTTACAGCAGACTACAGAAACACTATTGTCGCCACTCATCCCATAACCACAAATCACCACAAGGACATCATCCTCCCTCCACCACCTTTACTTCCTCCATATTATGAGGCTCTCACAAGGTATGGTGCTTAGCTGGTCTCTAGTCATCACTGTCCAGCTGGGCACCAGACCTGTTTTGGGCACTGAAGTGCTCTTCAGACCTCTCTCTCTTTTAAAGGGTTTCTGGCTCAACAGTCAGGTTCAAACACTTTGGGATGAACTGCCATCCAAGATCCAGCTCATTTCATGTGAAGCAATGTTTCCACAGTCCCTTACTTCATTGGATGTAAATCTATGCTCCTGAAACGGGCAGTCTTGCTCTTCCACAAATCCACTCCTTCATTCCCACCACCTCCCGCTGCTAGAGCTGGCATTTATGGGGCCACGCAATCACAGAATCACAGAATCACAAGGGTTGGAAGGGACCTCGAAAGATCATCTAGTCCAACCCCCACTGCCAAGGCAGGGCCACCTAGAGCACATCACTCAGGAA
>VWZZ01002882.1:852479-886545 GCA_013399095.1 Psophia crepitans
TCAGTCCCCAACCTGTACTGGCACATGGGATTCTTCCTTCCCAGGTGCAAGACCCTACACTTATCCTTGTTAAATCTCATCAGGTTCCTCCCCGCCCAGCTCTCCAGCCTATCTAGGTCCCGCTTAATGGCAGCACAACCTTCTGGTGTGTCAGCCACTCCTCCCAGTTTTGTGTCATCAGCAAACCTGCTGAGGGTACACTCCGTTCCCTCATCAAGGTCGCTGATGAAGATGTTGAACAGCACCGGACCCAGCACCGACCCCTGAGGGACTCCACTAGTCACAGGCCTCCAACTAGATTCGGCCCCATTGACCACAACCCTCTGACTTCTGCCCTTCAGGCAGCGCACAATCCACCTCACTACCTGAGGTAGTGAATGAACCACAGCAAGCCAGGTTGAGCACCTGATCCGACCCAAACCTGCCGTGCCGGAGAGGGGAGGAGGGTAAGATCGGAGCTTTTACTCACTTTCTGGTTACAGAAATGTTAGCACTAAGGCAAAAGGAAGCAGTAGGGACACTGGCAGCCAGCTCTCACGCTGTATTTGCTCTGTCCCCGTAGTGACAGCTGCAAACTTTGTTCGTCAGGACTGTCTTTTCCTTCGTATCAAAGTCATTAACACAAATACTGAAAATCATCATTAAGGCTTTCCTTAAACTATGTTAACTTCATGCTACCTTGGCAGTTCCCCTTTCTGCAATACTAACAGTCATTTATTTTTAAAAGGCTCGATGAGATGGATAATTCTTGTAGTATTTTCTACATTCGACAGTTGAACTATAGTTTCAAATATAAAATTATATCACAAAGCTTCACTGAAATACTTTACAAGAATGGCACCATTCTTAGCTGAATGGGAATTCCCCATGGAGAATAAGAGAGTCTAAAATAGCTCCAAGATGTAAATCTCTCACTTGTCTCCCTGGGTGCTCTCATCTGCCTCATTCTACATCACCAGCACATACTGAACCCACTCTAGGTTCCCTGAATGCCCCTCCCCAGCCTCTTCCCCAACAATTCCCATCAGGTATTTCCTGAATGTCTCAAGAACATTGACTTATCTTCCCAGAACATGTGGTGGCTCTAGCAGGATCTCATGCTGGGGGGAGGCAAGCGAAGCTAGGAGCAGCCACGAGTGCAGAGCCTCCCAGACCATGCCTCCTGTATGGAGATTGCTGACACACTTGTCTGCAAACTGAAACCCTCCTGCGTAAGTTAAAGATTATAAAGAGGTAAAGAGGAAGATCATAGAATCGTAGAATGGTTCGGGTTGGAAGATACTCCTATATTCCTAAAAACAAATACTGAGTGATCAGAGCATCCCTAACGCTGCCATAGGAGGTTGTGGAGGAAGTATAAACGCCTTCAAAAAGAAAACAATACTTATGGACTACAGATCCATTAGTAACTATGAAAGGCACATGGTGCAAGTCCAAGCTTCCTTTCTAGATGCCTGATGGTATCTAAGATTCAGATAATCAATAAAGCCCATCTCTATACATCCAGTTTTGCTAAGGCCCTACAGCACCCGGTGTGATGGGCGGGCTGCAGGAAGGGCCACAAACCTGACCCCGCACGGCTCGCCTGGCGAGACTAACAGACCTCTGCAGGCCACAGGGCAACCACAGGACAGCCAGGACAAATGTAGGCTGCTGCCCCTTCCCCTCCACGCAAACCTGTGGTCAGGCACAGAGCCTGACAACATGAGACTGAGACTTTTGTTTATACTAAAACGTAGATACCTTATTAATTTAATTATTTTAATCACTTTTCTTCTTAGTCTCCTCCCTCTTCTTCAAGCTTTGCTTTTCTGTCATTGCAGCCCCAACTTAATCTCTTATCTCCGACTAGAGTTGTTTGGGCTCCTGAAATTTCTTCATCCATCTAACCCCCTCAAATTAAATCAGATTCACTTTTACCTGTGTATTCCCTCTACTGATATGATTTCTCCTCCTCAACCCTTATCTTATCAATAACAATCTTGTAAACTCAAAAAAATATCACAACTACCTCATTTTAGCCTGGTAATAGTTCCTTACATTGCAAACCTCTTGGCCTAATTCACTTTCAGTTCTCATGTCCAATATGATTCTATCTTCTGACTTTCATCTTCTCTACACTTAACCAGTTGTGCCACAGGTGGAAAAGCTGCAGGAAGTATGCTCCACCACTCTTGTACATCAACATAGTACATACATCATGTATTTTCTTCCATAAAATTGTGGGCAAGCTTGCACCTAGCAGACATTGGGTTCTCACACAAAGTATGAGCAAGTAACTGCAAAAGAACAAACAAAAGAATGTGACACACTCGGTCCGCTGCAGGAATAAAGCCTGAATGGTCGGTACAGATAGCTCAAGTCAGTACGATTGCCTGTCTGCCTGCAAAACCTTCAGCCAAATTTTCCTTCACATGTTTATTTTAATCTCCTAGGCAAAGTGTTTGGCAAATATTGCTCAGAAGAATAAAACCCTTTCATTGGTAACTTCACATTGCTTAGTTAAAGGTCTGTACACTAGCTGGCAGAAATTTTGCAAAGCTGAGATGGATAGATGATGAAAGAAAGCCTTGACCCCAGCTATAAACAAAGCACAGAAAAGTCTCTAAAAATGAAAAAATGTTCCAGAAAAAGTGGGCTATTTTTTAAAGTTTTAATAGGCAGCAGCTTAGGTCATGAATTACCCCCTACTCCCTGCTAGAACAGAACAAAACAAATTTTGAGACAATAAGCACAAGAATGTCATAGCACTTTGAAGGTTCTGCTCCACCTTAAGATTTTACAGCCATAGCTCCATACCAGCCTTCCCGTAAAGCTGACTAAATCCCAGAGAAATAAACATGACACAGAATAATACAAATTTTAAATTAAAGGCTTACAATTACATGTGTAACGTGTAAAAATAGTCAACACAAATAAAACATTTGCATGTCAAAATCATTCTTGTTTAAAGCACAATATAGTTGCTACTTCATCAGTTAAATCAAGTTTCATTCCTCTCGAGATGGGAGTCACAAACTTCAGTCTCAGTCTGAGTAGTTATACTGAGATTTTAAAACTGGAACTATTTCCACAGTTAAACTCTAACAGTCTTTAGGGGAGCAAAAAAAAAACTACACAAAGGCTACACAAAGTTTAGATCCCTCAGGTACTATTTTAAAGTTGATTAATAAATACTTCCAAGATCCCTCTTTTAGGGATATCTCACAATTAGGTTAGGAACTACTGCTGCATTTGGGAAATGAATTTCCATTTTCATGACTTTTTAATGTAAATAGTAAACAGTAAGATAAACTCTGGTATAAACATAAATTTGAGTCTACAAAAGAAAAAAATGGCAAAGAAAGGATTTGTTACAACTTTTATGCGGACTAATAATTGGATTAGTTAGTATTTTGAGCAACAGCACATATTAGAGTTGTTTAAAATATGTAAATCTGTATGTTGTAAATGCATGCTTAAACTTGTAAATAAGCTGATTAATGGGAATAAAGACAAAACATTTATTAGTATTATCTGGTACATCAAAGAATAGGTAAAAGTGTAACTGAGGTGCCAAAAAAATTGGGAAGAGAGTATGTTCAATGTCAAGGCTTTCAACACAAAGCGAGTGTGGCACCTTGGGTAAATGAGGAAAAAAGTTACAAACAGGCAACAATAAAGATTATCTAGTAGTGATATTGAACTGAGAGCGTAGATGCACAAATGACTTACAAGTCTAGAGCGAGTGAGTATTTATTATATTTATAAAAGCTTCAGAGACTACAGGCAGATGCTATATAGGCACCAGATATCTTTAAAACTGGCTTTTCAGTGAGAAGAAGCCGTAGTACCAAAATGATCAAAGAAGTCTCATAAAAGACTGCAAGAACACGCATGGCAGGAAAGACGACATCAGGCAAAAGGCAAACATTCCCCAAACCAAAATCACAGAGCAGCCATTCGTCAACTGCTAAAAAGCTGCCAAAACCCCAGAAATAGAATTGTTCTTCAGAAGAACATCCTAAGAAAATTTCAAAGCGTGAGCTCCAGGGACAAACCCCCACGGGAAATCACACACGAAGAACTATAAAAGACAACTTCAAGTGGTGACAAAGTGCAACTTCTGTTGCGTTTCCACCAGTCCTGTTTTTCTAAAGGAGTTAAATCCTTGAAGTAATAGTCCATGAAAATTACATCAGAGGACAACAAAAACCACGCAGCAAACCCTTTTACCATCTGCTGCTGACCCTAGAACGGCATGCGGGATGGCAGAACCGCTTTCTGACGGGCACAGAATTTGACCGGCAATGACGCCGACTTGTCCCGTGCAACTCCAAGCTCCTTTCACTTATGAACCCTCCGGTGACACCAAAGGAACACTGGTAACTGTAATTCCATCTTGAACTACAGTTTGTGCTACTTCGTGATCACACAGTGAGATCAGTCGCTGCAAACTGTCAGGAGGAGCAGAACATGACTTTCATAGTATTTAAATAAATTATAGCTCCAACTAGGTTAAGAAGGCTGGAAGCTTCAAAACAGCACATCTGAAGCAGTTCTGCGTGAAGGGAAAAGAGATATACATATCTGGGGAACAGCGTACACACCTATAGCAAGGAGAATGGAGGAATTTCATTCATCATTTCCTATTATTCACTGGCACAACAGCTTTGTGCAAGAGAAAGCAAGTTGAGAACGTCTGCAGTCAGAGTCCAGAGCTGGTTTGAAAAACCTGAAACTTTTCACCAAAAAAAGTAGCAGTAAGCTGCAACTATTCCTTATTTGCAGAAGGTTTTATAAAGTCTGAAGGAGCCCCTACCAGCAATCTCACACTCAGCACCATTTATAAGTTCAGGGAAGTACAGAGGATGCGCTCGTCACTCCGCGAAGGCAGGTCTATGGAGAATGCAGATGGAGTGACTCCTTGTACTTTATTTAAATGCAATCTCTCACACTTGCAAATGTCAGAATATACTAATTTATATTAGCATATTCATAACCTAATACCAGAAATATCATAATATATGGAATTATCTTATTTCTAAAGCTTCTTAATTTAACAATTTAAAAATTAATCTAAAAATGCTTTGGCTGTACAAGAATTTTTGAGTTTAGTAAATGAAAAAAATTCAAATGAATTAATGAATAGATTTCTTCTAAGTGAACATTTGAAATTTGGTAATCAATTTATGACTGGCAAAATTTTATTTCCATTCTGCAGGAAAACAACCTTGCTTTCAAAATCCATGTAGAAACCAGGCAAGTTTTCAGAGTGCTACCCCAGATACACTCTCTTCTGCATCAATGCACCTCCAATTCCATGAGCACAACACTCTATTTAACTTGCAAATGTTGACAAAAATACGGGTTTTAATTGTAAGTTTTCAGCCTTTTTTTCGTCACTCAAGTTATGAAAATACGGGCCTGAGAGCCTACTGAAAGCACTCGGAATTATAAAAGACTGAAATTTGCTGTAGCCAAAATCCTCACAGGTCACGTTTCTTTGGCTGGGGGGTGTGTTGCCCCCCCCCCTCCTTTTTTTAATGGATGAACAAAGTCATCTGACCATACCTAGATACCTCAAATATCTTGTATTAGATTGCTCCAATATTCTTCAACTTTGTCACTTTTCAAATGTCATCATATGTGAGAAATGAAGTGCATGGTTATTATAAACATGAAAGAAACACTGATTCATATTTATAAAAATGGAAACGACGTTTACCGAGATGCATCATATACCATTTATTTTGATATTAAACCACAATTAAAATCATTCAATTCTGTGAAGCAGAACAGCCTTCACATAAAAATCTGAAGCCCCAAATTTTATTTTATCCAAAGAAGGATGAAACTCCTATGGAACTAAAAATACCCTATGATAATACTACAGTTTAAAACTGAAGGCTCCTTCCCCCAAAATAATGTGGTTTTGTATGAGGCAACAGAAGGACACAAGTGGTTCTGCCTTGTATATGGCTGGATGCAGCCCTATGATTTTAATTACAGATTTTTCTTTTATCATTGAATGTTTTAATTACTTTTAACAGAGTTAAGCAGGAGAACTGAGGTGATATCTGTAGGCTAAATCTCTCTTGGCCTGCTGAGTGCTGACTGGGCTTTCTGCCCTGAGCTGAGATGGATACTCATTATATAAAGGTATATCTTAGCAGGTTTGATTAAATCATCAATGAGTTCTGGAAAATGCCCCATTTTAATTTGTCCAAGCATACTGAGGAGAAGCTGGAAGGAAATGCAGTCTTCAGACAGTGCAGGAGCCACTGACTGCATGCTTTTTTTTTTTGCTGCTGTCTTTGCAGCTGACTATGGGCTGTCACAGCTATATCGAATCAGAGTGCTATGGGTGGGAAGGGATGTTAAAGCTCATCTAGTTCCAATCCCCCTGCCATGGGCAGGGACACCCCCACCAGCCCAGGCTGCCCAGAGCCCCATCCAACCTGGCCTTGGGCACTGCCAGGGAGCCAGGGGCAGCCACAGCTTCTCGGGGCACCCTGTGCCAGGGCCTCAGCACCCTCCCAGGGAAGGATTGCTGCCTCCCAGCTCAGCTCCAGCTCCCCTCCTGCTGCTTCAGGCCATTCCCCCTGCCCTGGAAACAGTTCCTTTTCCTGAATTCAACTAGACCGAATATAAACTCATAGAAGTTCAGTGTATTCATACTTATATTTTTTAGTCCATTTTTTAAAAACCCACCAGCATTCCCTAAAATGATAATATGCTAGGATAACGAAGACATCGCAGACCAAGTCCTGAATGTTGCATTTGACAAACAAGTTTGGGTGATAGAAAAGCCCAAATTTGGTATCCAGCTGTGATAACTACCCCCTCTCACCTTTAAGCATATCACAACTAGTCAGGGTGGGATTCAGCTTGAATTTAAGCATCCAGTGCTATCTGAAGAGCAGCCCTGAGGAGAAGGACTTGGGGATGGTGGGGCACAAGAAGCTCAACGTGACCCAGCAGCGTGCGCTGGCAGCCCAGAAAGCCCCCCGTGTCCTGGGCTGCATCCCCAGCAGCGGGACCAGCAGGGCCAGGGAGGGGATTCTGCCCCTCTGCCCCGCTCTGCTGAGACCCCCCTGCAGTGCTGCCTCCAGCTCGGGGGGCCCCAGCACAGGAAGGACATGGAGCTGCTGGAGCGAGTCCAGAGGAGGCCCTGGAGATGCTGCGAGGGCTGGAGCCCCTCTGCTCTGGAGACAGGCTGAGGGAGCTGGGCTTGTCCAGCCTGGAGCAGAGAAGGCTGCGGGGAGCCCTTGGAGCCCCCCCCCAGTGCCTGCAGGAAAGCTGGAGAGGGGCAGGTTACAGGTACAAGAAGATCCCTGGAAATGTTCAAGGCCAGGCTGGATGGAGTTTTGGGCACCCTGGGATGGTGGGGGGTGTCCCTGCCCATGGCAGGCGGTTGGAACTGGATGGGCTTTAAGGTCCTTTCCACTTCAAACCAGTTTGGGATTCTGTGATCTTTGCCGTATCTGGTACACAAAGACCAACTGAAGAGCACACGGAGCAGCAAGTAGAGGCCAGGCAGGAGACAGACATTAACAAACACAACCTGCTTACAACCAGGCACCTGAATCTGTCTTTCAATTCCCTATCCTGTTACCAATTAAAAAAAAAAAAAAAGCACACAGTATTTTTCTTTGTACATGACAATAATTTCGAAAAGAAAAGCAGAAAAACTAACATTTTGTATGTGGACATCAAAATTCAAAGTGGTCTGCAAAAGTGAAATCTTCTTAAATGTAGTATTAAAACCAGTTTAAATGGACAATTACCTCCATATTCTCGAACACAAAGATGCCTGGGCAGATCAACCACTTTTAGGGCTCAGTGATGTTTAGATAATGTCACTTTACATAGATTTTAGCAGTGGCTCGACTCTGTATTTAATCCTTAACTTCTAATCGTCTGCTAGATAAGATGTATGCAAAACATCTATATAAACCATATGGTCCTGTGAAAACGTGGAACTGAACTGAATGAAATGCAAGCTCTTGCCTTTTCTGAACACATCTGTTGCTGTGGCTTCTGACAGGGTAGCACCAAAAGGGCTCCCACACCGGCAGGCCAGAAGGCAGGAAGCGTTCTGCACATGCTGTGCTAGGCTGCAATTAGCAGCTTCAGAGGCCACCTGTCACGGGGCCGAGCGGCACACAATTCCGGGGGACGGGCTGGGGGAAGCACGCCGAGTTTTCGGTTCGTGTCAGGCATGCCCGGTTTCCTTTGCTGACAGCGCTGAAGGAGCTCCTTCCTTCCCTCAGTTCTCCCCAGCGCACCCGTTACACCAGATCACCGGTCCTGTTAACGTACGTGAGGGGGGACTGCTCCACGCTAACGTTTATCATCTGCAAAGTTACCCAAAGCTGGAGGACAAATCCAAACTTCTCAAAGCCAGGTACTGCACATCCAACTGGATTTTGTCTTCCTTTAATCTAAAGAAACCCCCAAACAAATCATGTTGGGGCTTCTCTAATTACATAATCAAACACGAAATTTTGACTGTGACATTTTCGGTACTTGCAGCGATGAACTTCTGCACTACACACAGAATGTGACAGAAAATCATTATGCAAGTTCAGAAGCGATGAGCTTCTACCCTTTTTGGCACATTTTAGCTTTGATAGCAGTCAATTTTTCCCTCATTATAAATGGGAAAAGTAAAGATATCATGAAAAGGCCACTTAAAAGCAGAACAAAATAAAGGAATACAAATTTATATTGGGAGTTACACAACTGCCAAGAATGCTCTGAGCCTATTAATCTTCTGTTCATTACTCGCGTGTTCCCTTTGCCTCAACAGTGCCTATGCAACACTGAAAACTTCGAAAAGTATATTTTAAAAGCTGACTTTGAATACTGTGAGCATGAGTCAGACATAATTTACATGGCTGAAATTTCACTAAATAACTTTGAAATTATACCACCATAAACCTTGTCAGGAATACTTATTTTCAGCTGCTTCATGTATCCAGTTACTGTAATCCTGAGCCCTCGACCAGCGTGAATAAATTTAACATTATATTAAGAGTGACGCAAGGCTACCATCAGGCACTTTTTGAGGCACAGATGCAGAAGAGCGTGATCAATACAACGGCGCATAGGAAGCAAGTGACAGCGTCGAGAATACAGCTCAGCCATTTGAGCCCCGGACCTTTCACCACAGACCATATGCTCCCCTGGCATCCCAACACGCCTTTAACAACCAGACAACCTTTTCCCACACTAATTTTGTTTAGCCAGACTGCTCCAAACACACCTCCTTTTTTTCCAATTAGCCACACAAACATGAGAAAGTGGTCACAGGCACCTGACGGCTCTTAACGACGCGCTGAAGAAAAGGGCGGAAAGCTCAGAAAGACTCTTCCTTCTGGAAGATCCAGTCAAGTTTGTGGGTTGCAGCAACACGGAGGTAAATGCTCAGAAGGAATCTGCATTGTCATCTCTCACATTAGGTCCTCCGAGCCTCGTGCATCATGAAACACCGTTCCTCTCGCAGGCCGCCCTCTCTGCTCGTGCCCGCTGGCGTCAGAAAGGATCACAAGAAAAGCTGTTCACAGCCTGGTGATTGCACCCAGCGCTGCACATCACAGCAGCCGCTTTCAAGAAGAATCAAAGAGAAAAAACTTCCGTTCCTCTCCAAAGGATGACCGGAGGCTTCGCTATTCCTAGGGAAGTCATGGAGATGTGACAGGGATCCATTGCCCTCTACTGAGGCGCGGACACCGTACACTCAGATGACAAATTTTTATTTTTTAAAAAAAGTTCTCCTCATGCCAGGATAAGCGTGCATAGTACTTACCTGTACCGGAGAGGAAAACCAAATACTACAAGATATTTGTAGAGGATGAGCTGGCTCTGAAGACTTGAAGAAAGGGCACAATTTATTTTTTTTCCTCCTTTTTAAAGAGCAGATGGGTTTTATTATCTCCTGTAAGGTAACAATTAGCACAGCTCTCCAAGGCAGGCAGACCAACTTTGGAGATTTAAGCTCTTCATCTGATGATCATTCACTCTTCTGACAAACTCAAAACTGGTCCACTCAAAACATGACCAATTCTCTACCCACTGAAAAAGTAAACCAACACACATCTGGGTTGGGTTATGGTTTTTGGTTTTTTTTTTTGGATGACCTATATTGACCAAAGTATATTTTGATATTGTGATTCCATATTTTTGTCATTTTAACTGAGTTGTATTTATTGGTGTGCAAGCTTACTCGAAGTTACTCAGTGATGACCAAGTTTGAAAATATGTTGAAATAAAAAAACAGCAGTCTACTCCAGTATCTTAGAGACTTACTGTTTTTCAAACTCTGTTGATATCTGATACTTAGACAGCACAGTGACAACCATGCAAAACATACTCTGCTTTGAAAGTCTTTTCCTTAGATTTAGATCCTATTTATTTAAACAAAAAAAAAGTAAAAAAGTCTCCTGAATTGTCCTTCCTTACCCTATTTGTAGCACAGAAATGATAGAGAGCAGCAAAAGTTAGCCTCAGGATTTTTTGCTGTTAATTCTTCTCATGAATACAGTGATGTGCATAATTATGGTATACATATGTGCCATACTTATTTCTCATTGCACGCAGACAATGCTCATTCCTTCAGTCATGTAACTAGTTCCAAAGTGAAAATTGGTATACGACAGTTACTTAAGTATTTTTTAACTGGTATCTTCCACAAACAGTTGTTACATATGTAGACCAAAAAAAGTTTAATTGTTGAACAATGAAGGATGATTATACAATGGCTAAGCTCGGGTGATAAATCTTGCTCTTCAAAGATTAAATTAGATATGAATAACAGCAAGCGGACACACTTACCATAGTTCCTTCTAAAATCTCTTTTATTAGACTATAATTCAGGACAGAAATAACAACATAATCTAGTGTTCAGAGACTACTGCAGGAACAGACTTCTAATCCCAACTCTGACACTGACTTGAGCAAGTTACTTAATCTCTCTCAACTGCCACTTGTCAAATGGCATATTTTTTTCTTTGACTCTTAAGTCACTATGAGGCTGCACCAATAGATCAGACTTTGAAATAATTAAAAAAAAATCTATAAAAGATAAAAAACAAATTAGACACTTAGAAGGTATCATAAAATAATTACAGCAAAGGATAGCAGACTAAGCGTATCAGGATGAAACTGGAAGAAAATCCATAAAACAGTCTTTAATCACTGTTGATATCTTGTATTTGTGTTTAAAAAAATAAAAGAGAAAAAAGTGAGCATGCTTGACTCTCACAGCTAACACTGGGGACAAACTTTATCTGTATTTTTTCAGGTAAGAAAGAGAAACCCATTAAAAATGATGAAAAACATGGAAGTTGCTTCTCATTTCAGCCAAAGATACCACAGACAAAAGATCTAAGGAGTTAAGCATAAGGAATACTTGCAAGCAAGGTATTATGGTGAACGCTAGCAGCCACCACCTTATCTATCCCAGTCGAGCAAGGACTGGAACAGGCTCCTCAGGGAAGCGGTAAGTGGTCATGGCCCCAAGTCTGTCAGCGTTCAAGAAGTGTTGGGGTGATGCTCTTAGATACCTGGTTTAACTTTGGGTTGCTCTGTGTGGAGTCAGGAGCTGGACTCGACCCTCACTGGTCCCTTCCAACTCAGGATATTTTACAATCCTAACATCTATCTTAAACGCACTAGCAAAAATCGTGACATCTAGAAAGGTGTAGGCATTAGTCACTGAGGAAGTGAATCTGCTGTACCTACTCACAGATTTTTCAAACGTATGAAATGGAGACGTTTGTCTTAATTTTCGTGTTGCCTGCAGTGCCTGAAGAAGAAAAAACAAAAAAAAGCCAGAACTGTTACAGTTTTTTCCCCCTGCTGTTACTTTTCCATTCAGTGAGGTTTGAAGCAGAAGCAATGATTCTGTTTGTATTCCTGGAAACTCTACGTTGCATTGGCTCACATTTTAAAGGTTATCTTTAAAACCAAAAGAGTTCAAAATTGATCTTTACAAGCTAATATATACTCCTTCACAGACGGAGCTTAAGCTCAGAAGTTCCACTATCTGCAAACAGGCAAGAAGAAAGGACTGGTTTCGAGCTTCTGCTCGCTCGCCTCTGTTTCCTTTCCCCCATTTTTGCCCTAGCATCCCAGTATAGTTTGGCCATATATGAATTTTAACATCAGCACTGTTTTGCTATAATTTTTGTCATATAAAGCATCATCTACATAATGTTTAATTAAACACGTGACTACAGAAAAGAATTCAAATTTCTCCATTCCCATATTCTACAAAATTATTCCTCTGCTGGCACATCTAGATAATTTATGAAAACTTACAGTCAATTTATTCCATGTGACACTGGTAAACAAATTAATATAGAATTTAATTGCGTTTGTCTCTTCAGCTCAGAATTGCCTTTTACTGGTATTTATCTGAAATCATGATCTACAAAGAAAATAAATTGCAAATAAGCTTATAAAATTGATCATATTTAGAAGTTGACAACTGTCACAATTATTAATCTGAATTTTACTTCTCAGGGAAGAAGCATACTTGAACAAATATTTCTGCAGAGGCGGCTGTTTTTATGCTGTCTCATGTTTCCTGCAGTATTGTACTTGCATACATTTTTCTAGGTTTATTTATTTATTTATTGCATTTGTATAAACTACTCTCCGTTTTTCTCCCAGAGCATACCAGAAACCCTTTTTAAGCAACCTTTTTCCTACTGAAATACAAAATAATCAAATCTTAACACCAGATCCATAACTAACATTAAAAAACCCCAAACAACTGAAGTAAAAAAATAATAATCCTTAATCATTATTATATAATGCATACTGCCTCAGCAGTATTAGTGGTTATCATTAAAAAATCCTAAATACAAATATTAGTGTACAGAACTAACAGTAACCCATCTGGCTTGCATTAACTGAAACAAAGTTTGTATTGTGGTAAATTGAAAAATTATGACAACGTGTACTCCGCATTCCTGAAAGACCTATACATTTTCAAGATTCCTATCTGTCTAAAACATATCTTACAGCTGTACTGAGTTACACACAAAAAACTACACAGGTATAACACACTTCTCCTCAGACATTTCCTCTGTCAAGAAGCTTCAGCAGAAAAAAAAACTAAAATAGTATCTTTTAAACTGAAGATACAAATAAGGAACGAATGCCCGAAGCAGGACAGAATTAGGTTTTAGGTTATGATTTTTACATGAAGGTCTTCCTTTCTTATTTGCTTATTTTGAGACTTACAGCAATAGAAATGCATTTGAATCTGGAAGTGAGAGTTTATTTTCTTTAAGAAAAAAAAAGTGCAGACTGGAGGATGGGAAAGGAAGCAGGCAAAAATAAGGATGTCTGGATATTTGCCACTGTGAATATGAATGGACTCCAGTAAACCTTAGTTATTTTTGCCTAGACTTTTTTCTTTTTTTAGGACATAGTTACCATAGCCTAGAATTACCGTGGATTACACACGTGGGCACGAGAAAGGCTTTCTTAGGCTTGGGATTTGCACCCAAAGTCTTCAGAGAAGTCCGTGCAGGGATATAACAATCCTGACCACGTAAACCAGGGCAGCTCAAGCTTTCAGACAGATAAACCTATACTAAAATAATGGCATAATTGTCGCTTTGTAATTAAATACTTTATAAACATATAACATTCACACTAATTTTCCAGTTTCTTAAAGTCAGGAAAACCCTATTTCTTCTAGTTGCTAAATTCAGGAAGAATCGCAGCAGTAAATTCCCAGTGTTATCAGACAAAGCAGCAAAAAGCATTTTCCTCTAACGTAACACTGCATTCGCATGTACTGCCCCTTCTTTGAGGTGGGGAAGAAGAGGGAGGACTCACGGGGTAGAGGAAATCAAACTTCAGGTATGCCCGCACTGCTAACACAAGGGTGTAACTGCAGACAGACAGACAGACGTGACCTAGATTTAGTCTCACTAGCTTGGGTACAAATAGCAATGAAAAAGGTAGGAGCAAAAGCACCTGTGAGAGTGGCTAGAGCATGTTGAAGCCTGTTCTGCTGCAGGTTTACTCCTTTCTGTACCCAGGCTAGTTGAAGTATGCCTAAATATGCTGCAGTCACACCTCGCGGGCCCACAACTGAGTAGCTGTTGCTGTCTCTTCTCCCAGCGAGCGGATGACCATTAAAGAAATAAAGACCCCACAGAAGCATTGCAGAGGTGGACTTCTGGCAGCCACACAAGGCAAGCTACACATTTCCAGGCTGGCACGCTTCTTACAAAGTCACTTGAGCACTGGACTGAAAAGAGGAGATCTGCCTCCTAAAGGCTCGTGTCAGAGCTTTTCTCTTCCTATTTCCTTTTGAGACGTGGCTCTCCTCTCCACGAACAAGCTAGAGCCCTGACAAAAGCACAAAGTAACTGGCAGCTTTTTTATTTTCTGCTTCTCTCCCATCCCCAGCAATGATCCCATGCACGAAACATGTAATTGCTATTTCCTACTGATGAATTGTGTACTGACAAATGGTAAGGAATGCCAAGACGCTTAAGCCCTTCCCTTAAAGTATTAGTACAACGTTCAAGTTTCTGGGCCGGGAAAGACGAGCAACTAAGAGAAGGCAAGATAACGAACAGGGGAGGAGGAAGGCCCCTTCTCCCTTTAAAGTTTGGTAAGTTTACGCAAGGAAAATTAACATTTGTGCAATGCAAACTTCAGTGTTCCTGAAGACATTATCAGTTGTTTGGGACAAAGCTCTCCCACTTCACTTGCTCTGTCATCTTAATACTACCACAGGAAAAAACCAAACCCGGGCTGATGTGCTGTTACACCAAACCTTAAGAATTGTCTCTCTCTGGGACATCTCTCTTGGAGGTTACGACAGCCAGAAGAAATTTCACATGGGCCAAACCCGAGACTACAGTTGTGCGACGGACTGACAGGGGACTGCCATGTTAACAGGCCAGCAATACGCAGTCGAGGGGAACAAGCCTGTTTTCAAGTAAATGATTCACAATAAAACCAGGACCTATTCTCATTCACATGGACTGAAGAAGTGCAGGCAGTAGCAGGACACTTGATTTCATCACCTACAGCACTATTCATCTGAGCATTTGAAGACGACAGCTTTAGGTAAGTAAGTGATCCGGAGGAATTTTCATAAGGCATTGATCAAAACCAGAAGGTGGATCAATGAGGATTACCTCATTAACACGTCCAAACTTTTCCTCCAAAAGGAAAATAAACAAACTACCAAAGACTAAAATCCCTCCAACTTTCTTCCTTAGACAAACAAGAGAAACCTGCTCAGGTGTACTTCATCTCAACTCCAGCTGTATTTACAAAAAGTCTGCATTCAGTCATTCATCCACTGCTATATGTTTCCAGCTTAATAAAGGACTACAGCATGATACCAACTAACTATTTTTTAGGTTTTTTTTAATTAAAAGTATGGTTATGGTTAAGAATCAGACACATCAGGTACTAAAAAACAGCCACCACACCTTCACTTTCAGAAAGGCTCTGACACAAAACGTCTCCGGGTTTACAAACTCATCTTCCAGACACACTTGCAACGTCTCTTTCCTTTCCAAAGCGTTGGGTCTTTATGGCAAATTTGTATTTGTGAGTTATAGAGTACCAAACACACAACTGGTAACTGAAAAGTCTTGTCGGGATCTAAATGTATCTTGCCAGGCAATTACATTACGTTATGACTTGAGGTGTTCAGAGGTGAAGTTATTTACCATCCACAACAGCACTGTGCCATGGTTGCACCGGGCTTTGCTGGGGAAAGGAGGGCAACACACACAGGATTCCATGCGGCACGTGTAACGAAACCGTGTTCCTCGTTAAGCCAGAGCACAGCCCGCTGCCATGTTTTCTGCAACATTTGCATCACCAAGATGCACGTGAAGAGGTCTTTTCAAACGCCTTAGGCAAACCCAACTGACACAGAAAGCTAAACCTTCTTTACTTATGAATGTACAGCCATCACAAGTCAGAAGAACCTACTTCATCCTCTATCGGGAACATGAGAGACTTCTAATAGGTAGGTGAGCTTCAGACACAGTCTTGCAGAGTCTTTTAAAGAGAATAACACAAATACACATCCTTGGCAATAAATATTAGTGTAGGCTGAGAACTTCCCTCCCGCTTTCTCAGTACTTTGTAATTCAAGTTCTAAACTCAGACATTCGTTCTCCTCTACATTTTCTTAGGCAACAGCAACTTCTTACCACTTATAATCTCTACACAACTCTTTTTTTGTATCTGAACAGTACTACCCTTGGTAGTAATTTTTCTAACTGTGGGTGGGTACCCAGCCATCATTTTGTACATGCATCCTGATTTAGGAAAACTTTCCCCTAACGTTTCTTTTGCAGTAAAAAGCTTTGGTTTTAGCAGGAAAAAATCCAAATTGAGACGAGCTACTTTAATGCCAGAAAAACTTCTTGCACTGTACAGAAAAAAAAAGTAGAGATGAGTAATCTACTGTTGGTAAATATCCATAGATAAAATAAGAACACATGATACTATCACTCATCTCCTCCATGACTGGAACAATACAGACACTCTCAGACTCGATCACTGAAGCCCAGGAGGTGTTAGGGTGACCCCGGTAAGGTCTGTTACCCTGGGTACTTGTTAACACAGCACATTCTTTCAGGTCCAGAGCAGCCTGGGGCATCTTCCTAGCACCATGCTCAGTGGCGAGACATGCCAGGAGCTTTGGCTGTCTTCTAGAACTGACTAAGGATGTCCAGGAACACAGGGCAGCTAGAGGGAGAAGTACCAAGGAGGACCTGCAGTGCCTGGTTTGAGACCCATGGATGGCAACACGGAGACCACTCTTCCTAAGAGTCAATGGATGGAAAAAGGCTGCTGCTTAGAGGACACAGCTCCTAACCTAGGTCCTTGTCAATCAACTACTAAATCCAGGTTTATCAAGTGAGGTTGCATTCCAAACTTACTGCTAAGAAAGCAGGTTCTAAAGGAGGACAGTTCAGAAAAAGCACAAATTATTGATGAGTATGGATACTGTAACATTTGCAGCACACAACTGTACCATGAAATATTCCTAAATGATACGATGAAATGCTCGATAGAGATAATTCAGCCACATCCACTCTCCTTTTCTCCCTGTCTCCAGGAACAGCTGCAAAAATTCAGAAGTTTTTAAAAGATTTCTGTGTTTTCTGGAGGAATGGACAGGACAGGCAATATTTCCTTAAAATCCTGGTTACAGGTGAACCTAAACTTACACAGCAAAGAAGTAGTTGATCTCTGCTTTGGTACGCCTAAGGTTTAATGCAGCACTTTACATCAAGTTTTGAACAACTTGTGAAAAAAACTCAAAACCCAGTGACATCCTTAACTGATGGATTCATCACTGTATTATTATACTTCTCTATTTAGTACACTGTTCCTTATATTGTGAAGGAGCAAAGCAGCCCCAGAAAACAACACTCCAAGAGCAGAGAGCGCATATACCAAATACTGTCAGTTTGCTGCAGGAACAACTTTCAAGCACCAGGAGCTTCTTTGCAAGCAATCGCTCACCTTCGCAGCAAGAGTCAGCTCAAATTACTGCAACAGTGAGCAGCTAACAGTTACTTCACTTGAGTTACAATACCCGGGTTAGCCCCGGTAAGCATAAACACAGAGCCAAAACTGGAGCTCAGAGTAGTCTGATTGGCAGCTGATGAATTTTGCTAATAAACGTAAATCGTGCTAACTTGATACAGCGCTTGTGGTTGAATTCCCATTCAGAATATGTCAATAGTTTTACTCACAGTTGTGTTTTGCCCCAGACTTCACATCATCAACAGGAAAAATAAAAGCATGTGCAAACACGTGGTTTGTATTAACGATTTTTGCACAAATGGGCGTGTGTAATTCGATACATTAAAGTATTCCTACAGTTCCTCCAATGGTCAAGATGTTCCAGCCTTCCTATGTCTCATTATTCCCCTAATCTTATGTTGAATATTAACACTGCTTAAATACACCTTTTCACCATTTTGCATGATCTATGTGAATCAGCCAGCCACTGAGAATAACATGCCCAAGAGCTAATAAGAGTGAAGATAAGTCTACTAACTTGGGGAGAAACACCAGAAACATATATTTGTTTACTTAAAACACAAACACAGGTACAGGCTGATCATACTGCTCTACAACACCAGAAATGTTTCCAGAAACTGAAGAGCCTCTTCTGCGCAAAACGACAAGTTTGGATATTCCACCTCTTCCCATCTCTACTACGGGCAGTTTGAGAGGTTCCTCCTCGAGCTCTAAATATAGACCTCACGATCAGATTTGGCAGGATATGTTTATGAACAGGAGCAGTACGGCTTCAGACTGGAACAGCAAAACAAAACACAGAACAAGTCACAGTACTCCTCTGAGTCCTCTTTAAGGTCACCACCCATGGGGACACAACCCAAGAATCTGAGTCATTGGGCCTAAAGAACAACCAGAAGAGAAGCAGCCAGAGCTGCAACTGAGTAAGTGGCCGCTGTAATCTTTATTCCGATGGGGTAAAAAGTGCCTTCCAGTTCTTAAACTATAAACATTAGAGTTATGAGAGATCTTACACGTATCAAGTTGGATGTCCTTAACTGCAAAGGTGTTAGTAACACTATTTTCCTGATCTCTGTAGCAACTAAGGTGGACTCAAAGCAAGGGGAAATAACAAATATGTAACTACCAGTTGATTCTAGGAAGTTTGCGTTTATTAAAAACCCCTAGAAAATAAAAAGGAAAAAACCAACCGCCAAACTAGATTTACAGGTCTAGCAAGTATTACCACATATTTCTGTCAACTTCCACACTCCTTGTAACTCTATCACACTGGTAACTTAATAGTGGTATATAGTTATTAGCATCAGACGAGCGTCTCAGCCTGAATACGTTCAGTTGCTGAATTAAGCGAAGAAGGACCCTGAAGCCATCTGTGTTTGGGCTCCTCACCCTGAGCAGCCTCACCAGCCTTGGGGAGCTTCAGCAGGGAGAACAACTTCTGCTGGCATGTCTCCAAGTCCTCGTTTGGCATCCTGTTAACCTTACTTTTGCTCATTTCTGTTAGATTCAGTGAAATTCCTGAGCAGAGGAGTTTAGTAGCCGCTTGTAATCTCCAATAAAGTTCAATCATTAACAGCATTAACAATCTGTGCATCACACAACAAATCATTTATGATCCTCATTTTCATCTTTCCTCACTAGCTTTTCACCTTTTCTGCTTCTGTGGCTGTCTCAGTTCAGTTGGATTCTTTGTTCATTTATTCCTTCTGTTGGGAGTGGGGAAGAATCAGATTATTTTTCAGTTTGGAGATAAAAAGAATCCTTTTGTTCTGCTCAGATTGATATTCTATAGATTTGGTATGCTCTCCCTTCCGTATTTATTCCGGCTTTACAATTCAAAATGGTCAGAGGACAAACGGTCCTTCACAAGATGCTCCCAAACCCCTACGGCAAAAACTTAAGATATCGCTTACGTAAAAATAGAAACTAAGGTCTAAATTGGTAGATTCTATCATTGATCTGGGCCCTTTTATCTGTGCTAGAAAAGCTGTAGAATATATAAATCTCATGGAGGTCTCAGTGCAGAAAGTCATTGTTCTAGACTCCTTGTAGAATTTCTCCAAGGGCACAATTTTACATCCAGTTTTGTTTTACTGCGCTGTTCTAACTACGAACTCATCAGTGGACCAGAAATTGGAATACCCTCCCATGTACTTTGGTAAGTTTAATGCTTTATTATATTTTAATTAGCTTTCTGGAAAATACAGTGTCATGTTAAATTTTGTAAGAAGAATCAGGAAACTGCACCCAAACTTCTCATGTCACTATTGAAAGGTCTACGGGCTTGTAGTACCAGCACATAACAAAATAAACCAAAGGCTGTACAAGAGAACAGCACCATCTTCTCACCACCACCCTGGGTTGTCTCCTCCTAGATCTTCACACAAGGCACATACACGAACTGAAAGCAGTGTTACTTGCTCACCTCGACCCATCCCACAGCCGGACAGTTGCACCCGCCTGAAATGTGCCTGCATGCAGCAGCATCTTCTGCCCGCTTCAGATTAGAACAATTACACATACACTTTCCGCGGTGCAGAGCACAGCATGACACAGCAACAAAGATCACGCTGGCTTAACAGCATTCAAATGGCAGGTTTTTATCTTGAAATATGAAATGCACATCATCCTGTGACTGCTAGGTTTGTAATAAAAGCACAGCCATACCAGGAACTCTGCAGTACTCAGCAAAGCGTAAAGTAGGCAAAATCTTCTGAAACAACACTGGAATATTCCCCTTAAAAATCCTGTTGTTCAGAAAGTATAGGCCTACCATTGCCTAAATAAGTCAGTGGTAGGTTTTCCCGGCTGTACGCAGTGCCAACGCAACCTTGTTATATTTGCTACTGGGAGAGAGTTAAGAGGGCTAACCAGGAACTGTGTTACCAAACCATAATCTTCTTATCTGTTCATGGAATTTTGCTTGTGAACATGATTAACCCAGAGAAGACCATCACCTCCAAAACACGCTATCACTCAGGATACCTTTGTTCTATTTGTCATTTGTCAGCACAATGCTCAATAAATTGTGTATTAAATGTGACATATTTAATGAGCGTCACCATGACTGCGGAAATGACAAGTTCCCAAAACATAAGGTCTGATTCCCAAACTATCACAGTCTGGATAACGTCCACCTGCTTTCAGGCTATTGCAGTATTTCTCATTTCCCTGGCTAGGCAAAGGACAAGTGGCATACTCTCAGAAAAGTTCCACGTGTGACTGACTGTACAGAAGTTCTCATGTATTCATACCTGCATGATTTCACCTTGTTTCAGTTGCCTTGCATCAGAAGCCAGTTACAGAAACTACAGAGTTCTCCAGCCTGCCATAACAACTCCCTTCAGAGAAGCCAGTGCCTCCCAGAAGTCAGAATGGGTTGGTGGAAAGCTTTCTGTAACTCTCTCAAAACCTCTGGTTGTAACCTGCTGAGACAACAGTTCAGCCCCAAGCGGGCGCAGCCCATCCCACAGTGGCAGAATCGGGGTTTGGCACCGGCTGGAAAAGGCAGAAGCGAAGAACATAATTGAATCAGCTGTACCTTAGTTTAAAACAAGGTGATGGCAAATACTCATGCAGGAGGGCCGAAGGAGGACAAGCATAATCTTTCACAGTGCAATAATTCACAGGCTGGTTACGGCAGTTACAACTCCAGAAAGTTAGCAACAATAAAGTGCAACTGCAAGATCCAGCTCCACACATCTGGGTGGCAGACAGCACTGCGAAGGTACTGGGCTCTGCAAGCAGGCTCCGTACACGTTCACACTTGTGTCAGTCTTCACATAGGCATTTTCTGTAACATTATTATACGCTGATACTGACCCTCATTATCAGAGAGGGTCAGCATCAGTCAAGCACCTAGCCAGGCCAATCCCACGCACCTAAAATAACAAGCAATTTTCTGTGAGAATGGTATCCGAGTACAGGATTACGCTTACGATACACGCAAGTCTAACACAAGTCTCAACTGGCAAGGACATGACTGATCTTACAGACTTGATAGCTTCAGCACAGCTTACCTGGCTCCACCTGCTCCACTCTTCAATACGTACACACCCCACTTTCTCCGGTGTGCGTTCCAGAAGCATTACCAATCCACAGGGTTGGGAGGACAGCTCACATAAGAAAAATATTTATGTCCTTTTGACAAATTTGCTGCTGGAGACAAAGTAAAATCCAGCTGAGAAATCTCAGTGGGGTGCAGAGCAGAACACCAGTGCCACAGGTGGAGCAATACACACGCCTAAATGCCCAACTCACCTGCCAGAGAGAACTGAGCTGACAGATGACAACGTGGACCCTTCGGCCAAATGACCCTTAACTAATTCTATTAATACTGCCCGTGCCCTCAAGAAAGGGGCCAATTCTCAGTAAAATGTACACAGATGTGGATAGCACTATGGGGAGGACAAACACCCTCAAAAACCAAACAGGTGTGTGAAGTGTTAAATTGCTCCAATTTGTCTGTTGCGTTGCTACCGCTTCTCCTTAATGATAAATTCACCCAAAAAAAAAAAGTCAAAAGCCTATTAAAATGTCTATTTCAAGACATTAGCATTCACTTTTTAATCTGCGTGCTCAAAACTCTCTCTTGCACACTGTAGCTCAAGAGCAAGAAGACATCTAAAGCAAAACCAGTTTTGAAACAGGCTAATATCTCAAATTTCCTTCATGCTGGTAGTTCAGCGTTCCCTTCACATCCTGTCCTTCGTTACCTACTGTTGGCTGGTGATAATCTCTTCCAGGCTTCTCAAATGCTGACACAGGAACCTCTGTGAGCACACTGAACCTACTTCCTTTTCTCCTTGAAGAGATTTAATAACCTACAACTTTCTTCTGTGCCCTACTTGTAGTCTATCATTTTCTTCCTTCTTGTATCAAATCTGCTAAAATAAAGTTTTATAGAGTGTCAATTCAACAAAGGAAAAACTATAAAGTTAGTTTTGATGGCTCTCTTTCTCAAAAAATTTAATCAAAAAAAGAAAGGAAAGAAAAAATCCTTTACCCTTGAAAAGATGAATTGAATAGCCTTAGGTATTCTATAGTTGTACTTATGAAAAAATTTTTGGACACTAAACACACAACTTTACAGAAATGGGGAAAGTGTTTTGCCCAAGTCATAAACTTATTTTTTCACGGCACAGATTAAAATATGCTGCACTCCACCGCTAGACATAAGCTCACCTCCCAGAGAGGTGCAAGTCCCACCCACCCCAAGCGGAAGCAATGCCTATGAGATAATACCAGCAAATGAAGCAGCCTCAAGAAAAGCCACATACATACACGCGCACAAACATACGCTATTCAAATTTAGGAGACCAGACATATCTCTACAGAAACAGAGTGTTCTGTCCAGACGTTATTTTAACATTCCCTTACCAAAAACATGTTATTAAAACTTAATATTGTAATGATTGCACCAAAACACCGTACACAGTATTAAAAAAATTATAAATTTTAAAAAAATAATAGATGACAGAATGTATGACTGTTATGTTTCTACACAGAAAAGGCATTCTACTTTACTTTTACATGACTTTCACTGTGACTTTTTACTTTAAAATAATGTAAAGTTCCCTGGCTATAAATGAAAATGAGGCCAGCCCATTTAGCATCTCCATGTATTTCCCATTTAACACTTCATACTGGAATGTTGCAGAAATTTATTATTTTCTTCACTTTGATAAACAAAAAGTTTGATTTTACATTTTTGTATTTTCTAGTAGTGAGAAAAACACCTAAGAAGAAAGATTATCAGAGATTAATCCATTTGCTGAGCATGTATTTATGTTTCATGCAGAACAGGCATTTTGACTTTGTTAGATTCTCCCCCGGCCCCTCTGAAGTCAGTCAACTGACCAGCCTATTACTGTATAAAATCTAAATAAAAACCCCTAATCCTCTCAAATCTGGTTTTCTAACTTAAAGCAATTACTTATTAACATGTTATTCATCAAATGCTGAATCATGGGGAAAATGCATACGTAACTCATTGCTACTTTGCAGATAATTTTATTTCAGCTGATTGAACAAATCCCTTTTTCTTGTTTTTGGCAGAACCACATCAGAATATTTATTTAAAACAATGCTTTACAGCTGTTGCAGTTTAGAGAAAAACATACATTTAAGTATTTTGGGACAGGTTTGGGGTTTGTTGTTTTTCTATTTTTTTAAAAGTCTTGAATAGGAAAAAAAAAAGGAATGAAAAAATTAAGTTAATTTCTTGTACATGTAAAGATATTCCCTTGTAGCCAAGCTAAGGAGCTAACATAGAATAGCATCAGCAACTAGAATTTAAGCTATCCAATAGAAATTAAATTTAGAAATCAAGTTTTTCTCATTATAAGAGGCCTCTTCTACTGTTCAACCTAAATTACTACTTTTCTTTTTTTTCTTTACTGAGCTATGTAAAATCATCGCCCTGTATGAGGTCCAAAATAATTTTCACAGAAGTCAATGAAAAAAAAAGTAAAATCCCTCATTATTACTATTATTCTATACCACAGTAATACCAGGGCTCCAGTTCTGATTGACAAATAAACAGAAAAACACTGTCCAGAAGAGACACATGCAATAATTTAGTCAGTCGTTGAATTCAAAGGGATCAGAGAATAATTCTTAACAATGCAGACTGTTCAATGCTTACCAAATCAACACATCTGGTTCCTACTTCTTCTCATGTTCCTCAAAAAATTTTGTTCCTATTTCTGTTGAAATACTTAAGCACTCAAACTACACAGTGTTTAAGAGACACTCTTTTCCTCACTAAGGTACACTGAATTTATTTCCTATGGCATAAGCCGTGTTTCAGACCATTATCTCAAACTAAAAAATGCTGAAACATATTAAAGCTTCTGTTCAATGAAAAACATTTCTAGTTGTATTCAACAGCAGAACATTTGTCCCTGTATATGTAAGTCTAGAAATATTAATCAAAAAAGGAAGATGCAAGCAATTAAAAAAATAATCTTCATATTTTTATTAATTGTAACACACACACACTTCTGGTTTTGTGGCATAAATTCATAGCCTTAAAACTCTGAAGATAAGAGTTTAAAAAAAGAAGTTAAATTCTCTACCAGAATGCATTTGCTCAAGTGTAAAGCTAACAAATGCTAAAATTTTTGGCAACACTTCTGCATTTCTGAATCATTAGGTAGTCAAACTATTTTTTGATTTTGCTTGCACGACGTTGGATTAGAATAATCCATATAAATCAGTGGTTTCCCCTCACTAGGAATACTGTGTTTAGTTCTGGTCAGCTGATGTCAAAAGGATGCATAAAAAATAGGGAGGTTCAGAAATAAATAACAAAAATGACCTGCATGTACAGCAGTGGATTAGAATTGTTTACTCAAGAGACAAGTAAGAAAGAATATAGTCAAAGTAAACAAAATAATGGCAAGCCAGAGAAGGCATGCTGAGCATTTCAGCCACCCTTTTCAGAAAATGACGACAGGATCCTTTTCCTAATGAAAACTTAAACATGTAGGTCTTTGACAAAGAGATCTGTTTATGCTACAGGAACGGCACAATTCTCTGATGCTTTCCTCCAACCAAGATGCGGAGTTCGCAGCCACGAGAAGGAACTGAAGTAGGACAAAGAAGAAAAAGCCGAACTCAAGTCATGTATTTAGTTGCCTAGAGACTTAAGTCGTGGAAACCTAAACATGTAGGCCAAAGTCCTCAAAGACATTTAAGCACTTCTTTCTGCTGATACCAGTTATCATTTGAAAACAGTGGGACTTGGTGTCCAAATATGTCTAATGATCTAGGCTGTAACAACTTTAAGCTCTTCCAAGTCTAGGCAGCAACAGCAACAACATTATGAAATTATTAACGTGCCTGATGGCAATCGGATGCCTATTTATTTCCCTTTCCAAATCATCCTGAGACCCTATTGTATGTAAAGACTGTGAAGAAGCAGCACTTTCTAGTTGATTCTGTGTGTGAAAATATAAGTCACGGGGCTTCATAGTGCCTTCAGTGCGGCTACTAGGTTTATCTCCATAGTCACCATCTCCCCTTCCCATCACGTCCGTTACCGATCTCCTCCCGTCCACCGTGGCCAATTCTTTTATGTACAGCCCCACACGGCCTCTGCTCCCCAAACGCCTCCCAATTTTCGTTACAGCCCTGATTATCTCCATAGCAGCCCCCCAGCCTTCAACTCTCCTCGTAACACCCTCTTTGCCTGCATCCACTTCCCTCCCCACTGCATCCCCCCTCTCTCCCCGCTGCCGTTCACACCCCTGTTATGCTGCTTCGCTCCTGACCACCAACCCCTCTCCCCAGAGTCTGCTACTTCCTAACGTCTTACTACTCGTTTCCTTCCTACTCCCACACCACAAGGCCTCTCCAGAAGCTTTCAGTTATAATCCTCCTTTCTCTTAAGAGATCAAAACATCATCTTCCCTTAAAATAAGTGTATCTAATGTTGAATACCACACACTGAAGAGCAGGAAGACTTATCCACAGGCAGCACCATGCAGCTACAGGGAACTTGCCTCTCCGTTGAAACAGGCTTCACCATCCTTTGTTTGCACAAAAATAAAAATATTTCTACCTAGTGATGCGTTCTCTGAAGTTTCAAGTTTATCTGTGGCATTCCAAACTCACTGCACTACAAACACACAGAAAAATGCCACCAAGTTGAGCATGAAACATGACTTCTTAGAGCAACTAACAGTAAGTTCCTAGGTATTTCTATTAGGGCAAAATAAAACGTGAGTAAAGCAAAAGTAAACAAAAGGAGAGTCTATACAAATTGAGGACAATTATGGATCACACTGGACAGGATTAATGCAGAAATTAAAAAAGCAGTAATTAATTTTGCAAATTTTTCATGAACATACAGATTCATATAACCTAATCCTAAAATGCCACCTGAGGAGACCTCAAAGACACATGGTAACTGACATTTTACAGTGCCCACGTTAGGATATTAAAAAGAGCTTGCTTTCAAGACAACAATTACTGGAGATGCTTTAAAGTATCTTCAATTTAAGGTTTACCAGTCACCAGCAACGAATAAGTTTGCATTCACCACCATTATAATCAACATTTTCATACATTACGTATGAATTGTGACTACTATCAAAACAGAAACTAAAAAGTATTTCATTTTTTCTATAGAAGCAGCTCAGACACGTTCTAGACAGATACTACAAATAAATTCCAGTGCACACAAAGTATTACAGTTATTCGCAATAATTAGCAAAAGCTGAATAGTAACACTTCTTCTACTGTTTTGTTAAATCCAATGATATTAAAAATCAAATTAATATACTTCCAAAAGTCCCACTGTGGGATAAGGGTGTCTCAGGTTGTTGTATCAAACCTGTACTTTTTGTGAAGTTATTTTTATTCAGTCTAGATCAATATTTGGTGAAAGTCAATTACCTGTTTTCAAATAAAAGAACAAAATTTGTAAACAACAGGTTCTACAAAGTTCATATGTTGGTTCTCTGACAAAACAGCAGTTACTGCTCTGAGTTGTTATTTAAGAAAAACAACGTAGTTTCTACACACAGGAATACCTTTACCGGCATAAAGTATTTATAAGTTCCTTGTACATAAAAACAACTTAAAAGCTATTATCTTTTATTTTGCTCTCTATTTTTTAGTTCCAGGAATATTATTCTTAAGTTCTACCTCACCACGTGTCTGCTGATTCTTAGCAGAACTCTTATATCAGATAATGACTCGAGTTACAAAAAATGATTAAGACTGATTCATAACTGTGAAGTTTTTAAGACAAGGAGCAAGGGAAAAAGACCAGCAAAACCCACAAGCACAGGAAGAAAGCTAAATATGTAAGGTGATCCACCAGGAATCCACATGCCAGCTGATTAAGAAGCTGCCTAACAGCCAGCTTTTGGGATCATGACATTGTTAGAGCTGCTCATTCCCCAATACCTTTGTGAAGTTAGAACTCATGAAAAATTCACGTTTAGGGCTTGATCCAGCACCCAAGGAAGTTAATAAATATTTTAGCAGTGACATCAGTAAAAACAGATTAGACCTTTTGTTTTTTTCCCTTAAAGATTTCCTACTTAGATTTTTAATAATAAAATATCAAGAGTACAAATATTGTATTGATATTGCAAAAAATTAAAATCACCTTACACAGCAATATTATAATACCCCAAATTACACGCCTAATACAAAACTATTTATCAAAGAATAACAACTTGGCCAAAGCGTGATACAAAAGCTACAACAAATACGTTACGAGAGTAATTCAACTTTCAGAAAAAACATCAACACTTCCACAGTGAGCACTGCAACTTTATAGCCGGTACGCTCCGCACAGATGGACAAGTAATTTTTAGAAATGAATCATGCTGCAAATGATTTTACTAATTTTAAAACAGAGGTGAGGAACCAATAGCCTACAGGCCAGATATGGTTCGCTTCTTTAGTTCAGATGGCCTACAGACGCATACATGCTTTATTGCTTAATAACATCAAGGCAGACTTCAAGAAAAGCCACGCGGGTTTTAAAAGGCTCCAAGAATTCAGGTATTTTTAAATACATAATCCTTAAACACAAATCCCAACCTTAAGTTTAAAGTATTAAATGAAAGCTGTTATTATTTTGCCTTTTTTTTTTCCCCCCCAACACACAAATTCTTGAGTTATTGTCCACTAAATACAGCACGTTCTTGATACCCTGAGAAGGTGGGATTTCACAGCCCTCAAAACATACATCATCTTAGCAGAGGAAAGTCAATGGTACTTTGAGTTTGGACAACAGCCTATGCAATGGCTGTGGTCGAAGAATTTTGATATCTGCTCTGATACAGAGGAACATACTCCACAGCCTTTGTTTAGGACAAAACTTCCCCTGAAATCAACAAATGTTTTGCCTCGAAAAGATACGCTCCCTAATATAGATCTCTGCCTTTCATAGACAGCTTCTTTCAAAATGCAAAGCATTTCTGAACCTGAACGTGTGTGCAGGGTTCTAAATATGAAAAGAACAACAAGCAAAAAAGAATTTCTTGAGAAAGAGAGAAACCATAGGCCACCACTCTGCTTTCACCCTCTCTGCAATTATTTGCAGCTGCCATGAACATACTGGTATTAGTAAACTGAAGGCTGTAGCTTTAATTGAAGTTTGACTGCTATAAACAGTTAGCTGCCTGGCTCTGGCCCGCACTCTAATACCATCAGCAGAACAGAGATGGGAAGCATAAACAAACCTTTTAACTAGATTACAGTTTCCAAAACGGCCAAGAAACCCTTCGGCAAGAACTCCTGTGTGACAAAACGTTAAAGGAGGAAAAATGTTTTGAAAGAATATCTTGAAAAAGCCTAACCTTTGCTAAGATAGTATGAATGGGAGTCTTCTGAAGAAAATGACTTGAAGTTTTCAAAGAGACCTATCCTTGAGAAACATGGTCTGATCCTTCAATAAAAAGTCAGAAAACTTTAAAACAAGTGATTGCAAAATGGAATTATATTTTCCAAAGGCTTAAGACTTCAAAACGCAGCAAGAAAAGTTACTGAACTTTGAAATACCAGCACGTCTTACAGTATCATTTCACATTTCAAGTAGCCATGCTCAAGAACAACACAAAACCGCATCGCATCACCAAGTTATATCAACACGTCTACCTCTTAAATCCGATCCTTCTCAATTCGCTTTAGCCAAGCTTCTTTCCCATAAAGATGACAAGAGGACAATGTATCCCCCCTTCTGCCTTCAAGCCCGTAAAAGACAAAAGGAAGTTTTGTTCTAAAAAAAAGTCAATCACGTGTGCATAAATACACACGTGTATGTAAATCAGCATGCATGTGTATATACATATGTGTATATAGAAAATATACATGAGGTATACAGGTAAAAGCCTAAAGAAGGAAGACAAACCAACTGTTTTACACATTTCTATAAAGAGTTCAGTTTGTCACAACAGATAATCCTAAATAATGTGTTGGCAATGATCTACCAGAGCTTAAAAATAAAGTCTAAAATTGGCAAATTGAAATTTAATTCACATGTTTTTTGAAACATTAGGCAGTTGGAGTGGAAAAATTAGCCTATCTGTATTTATGAGCTGTAGGCCTACCTTCTACTTGGCCGACTTTTACTTTTCTCCTAACTTAGGCTGCATTTGTTTCCTTTGGCAGCAGGGTACAAGGCAACGTTATTGCAAGCTTCTCTTTATCTAAATGTTGAGAATATCACCATTTGATCCAACAGGATTTGTTGTGCAAACAATTGACAACTGTTCTGGTTCCCTGACTTGGGACTTTTTCTTAGCGAGGCCACGCTACTGATGGGGCAAACCAAGGGTCCCAGTATTTAAGATGCTATTTACATTTCAGATTACTCCTCCTTCAGTAAGTCACCAAAATAATTTTGGATATAATGCCACTGAAAATGTAGACTAATCAAAAATTATGAGAATAGATAGATTTATTTCTAATCCCAGGCTTCGATTTCACCTCATATAGCAATAATGCAATTAACATATCGGTTCTATAGGTCTTAGTTATCAGATATTGTGACAAAATAAGAATTTTGAAATACTGTTTGCTTACTTCAAATTATTTCTTCTAGAATAAAAAAAAAACCCAAACAGCACATTGAAGAATTTAATGAGAGTAATAAAGTAAATCCTTTCTTCTTTCTTTGATAAAGAAAGTTATTAGACACCTAGAAAGACTTTCCAGACATTTTATGGTTTCATTTTTTATGTAAATGTAAAGCTCCTGAAACACAGGATTTCAGGAAAGAAAATACCAACAAAAAAACAACCAACCAAAAAAAAAGACCAACCTAAAGAACAAAGTGACAAACATATCTTGGGCATCTCCATCTCTGTATTTCCCTCTATAATGTTTCTCGGCTCCAACCCAATGAACCAACACCCAAAGCCATCCTCCAGGATTTGTTCCTTAGTCATTCCCATGGGAAGGACAGGGGGTAATGGAGATTTTTGCAATGGGAACACCTGTCAAGCTGCAGATAAACTGAGATGATCAACTTCTTTCACAAAGGTCTATGAATAGCCATCTCACGGTCATGACTGATTCCTGCTGCCATGTGCCAGATCAAAACAACAACTAAGAGGGAAAAGGCTCGAAATACAGATCTTCGGAGCCACGGAGTCACTTTGATCTTAAGCACTGGTTTAAAGTATCTAATTTTTATACTTCTTTTGTATACTGTTTGTATATACACAGGTGCATTTGTGTACATAGCTAAACACATATGCATATCTACTCATACCCTTTATAACGTTGCAATCTAAGTGGTTTTGACAAATTTTACCTCGATCTAAAAATAGCGCAAAGTCTGAACTCCCTTCTAGACGATTCATCAAAAAAAACCCCGTATTTGGAATTTGAAGAGAGGAAAGGAGTCAGCACGTCTTAATTTCTTAACTGCTGCTTTTTATTAGCATCCCACTTGGTTTAACTCTAGCTACATAGCTTTCAGGATGCTTTAATTTTTATCTGTCTCCAATGCTCTTTCAAAATTTTATTCCTAATACAGGCCTTGGTTCCTGTGCAGGCCTATTTGAAACTGATTGAGCAGTATTATTGCACCTAATAGTTCCAAAAATAATTACAAAGGAAAGCCAGTGAAAGCCTGTGGTTTCAAACATTCGAGTAACGCTTAAAAAGAATAAGCAGATCCTTAATGATATAAGAGCATTCAAAAATGTATCCCGTTATCTTTTTATTGCCAAAATCAATGGTAACTTTGATACTGGCTTCCACTGGGATAAAACAGAAACCAGTACAGGGTCCTTAAAAAGCAACCAAACGAAACCAAGCCCACAAACAACCAAACACGCCCAAAAGAAAGAAGACTCTCCACTTTTGAAAAGTTTTAACAGTATTTTTGCACAGTCACTTTCAAAATTTGTGTCCCAAGCCATTAATAGATGAGATTCTTCTCTTGCAAGCTGCTTTGTGCATGTGGTCTCTTAAGCCCATAGAAAGAGACACTGACATTAGTGGGGCTCCAGATGGGCATGAGGGGCCACCCATCTGGCCCGCTGCTTTCCAGAAGGAAGATAAGCACTCACTGCTGACTCGGAAACTAATTTTGGAGTTACGGACCATACTCAAGATACTGATCTTTCGCATACGAGGAATTGCCACGAGTAACAGTAGGAAAAAAAAATATAAAAAATATAAATCTACTGACAAACAGAAGTAAATAACCCAGCTGAAAACCAAAGCATTCCATTTTTGAGTGGACTGTTACTTATGCCAAGATCTTCAGTGCTTTTTAACAAGGAGAAAAACTGATCCCTTCACAGCCAAAGACAAACGAAAGGACTGCAAGCAAAGAAAAGTTAAATTATTGAAAGTATTGCATCATAAAGATTCTCTTCAAACATCCGCCTACCCAGTCTAAATAGAAACTAACACATTCATCTACAAAGAAAGGTAAGACAGCAAACAACAAGGAAAGACTATTAAAGACAAATACAAGCCTGGCCTGAACAGTGTCTTTCTGCCTAGCATAGCCTACATTTTGCCATGGTAGGTTCTTTGCTAATTCAAAACAATCTCTGATCTAGAGTCTGGGAAGCCACTAACCTGGAAAACATGAAAATAATTACTAATTTTGGCTCAAAACCCCAAACAAAAGTGCATCGCCTTTAGTTAGAGCTGTTGATAAGGCCCAGTATCCTTAACGCAGGTTGAGTCAGTTCTTTCAGTCCTCAGAAGACTGTTGTAAGAGCAGCCAGAAGGCCCGAATTAGCCCCAGACCCCTTTGTGCTAGGCGCTGTGGAAACGCAGGAATTGCCTCCGACACAACTCGGAACGCAGCCCCACCAGTGGCTCCTTCGGATGGACTTTCCCTACCCAATGCCCCCAAACCAGCCTACGGAAACAAAGGTTTTATCAGTAATTTTATCTCTGGGATTTGAAGTCAGAGAAGCTCCTGAATTATTCTGCCCAGCTCTAGAATTCTGTTAGGGTATTCTACTGAGCAACCGTATTAAATCGAATCATACCTATTTGTAACACTAAACCGCAAAGAAATTAAAGTGTTAAATCCCCGTAATAAATAATACATCTCATCAGCTGTAGGCCATGAAAGTTGTAGGCACATCTGCAGCCCTACATGTGTTCGGAGCGTAATCCTCAAGCCGCTATAGGCTTCCAGGTATAGATAAGAGTAGATCAATGGTATCGCAGGTTGAGAAAGGAAGCATTGTCATGAAAAAAAAAAAAAAAAAGAAAACTCGGTCCTTTACTCCTGGACAGTCTCTTGCTGTCCAACTCTTGCCCATAATAAACTAACTCAAAGGAGAGTCATACGCTTAAAGAACGGTGTTTTATATGTGTACCTGCCGATTTTGATGATGATTATCACTGTGGAATTTTTTCACAGGTTTAAAACAGAATTAATCTTGTTTTTAATCGCTAACAGAAAACTAATGGCAAACTACTAGAAATAACTACGGTTATGGCTGCTACCTTCAATTCTTCTTCACAACATTGCTAAGTCCAACTGTATTTTTCTCTCATTCCTTCCACCCCACCAAATTACGGCTTTCTCAAACTCCTTCCAGTTTGATCACAAAATTGCTGCTTCGCACAAGGCACACACGTACAAATTAGAAATGAGAGATATCAAAGCATTTCAGCAGAGCTCTTTTTTTGCGTGTATCTTTCCAGCGTGACGCAGAGATGACACACGCTCTCTGCTGACCACCACCTAACCGCGATGCCCCACTGAAATACGTACTCATGGCCTACTTCACGGTTCAGCATGCTCCGCGGTACTTCACAAACTGAGCACTCGGACCGTCTTTTTAAAATTACGGAGGACGTAATTAAGCTCCAGAAATAAGCAGACAACAGCAATTTTAATATAAACATTCTACTTATGTAGAGGACTCTTATTTCAGCTTGGCATTAACACCCAAACTCTTACTTCTGGACTCTCGCAAACCTTTAGAAGGCTTCTTCCACTATTTCCTTGAGTCAGGCATTTAGTTTGCTCCTTTACATTTTAATCTATTTCAGACATTTCTGCCACATAACTTTGCTTTTAATCAGTAGAAATAAAGGTCTTTCCAGCCTACCAGTGGTACCCGACCTAAGAAACCAGCAGCACCGTAAGCGCGGATGGAGACATTTGGCCTTCCCAGCAGAAGGCCACGGGAAAACAGATCACGACATACATATATATTTGAGCAAAGCATTGACCAAATATAGCCAGCCACCAGCGATCACCGCGTACTGCCATCAGACGCGCAACGCCGACCCCGATCTTGCAAGCACTGACGTTCGTCAGGAGTCCGGCTCTTGGGCCGTCCCTGGAAGTTAAGCTCGCCAGCGGGTCTTTGTACGACCGGGGCCTTCACGGCCGCAGGGGCTCAGCGAGCCCAATAACGGCACGAAACCGCCGCAGAGAGCCCGGCCGGGGGGGTGTGGGGGGGGCAAACCCCGGGGGCTCCCCAGCACCTTGGCGTTGTTTCAGCCACCGAATTCCCTGCTGCGGCGAGGCAAACACTTTCAGGACGAGCCCGGGCTCAGCACCCAC
>VWZZ01002882.1:915189-983737 GCA_013399095.1 Psophia crepitans
AAAAAAAAAAAAAGTCATGCTTAAGTTCTCAAATATTCCTCAGACACAGCAAACCTAAATAGTATTCAGTTAAATAAATGTATGAGATACTCTGGGAAATGGAGGGAAGAGAAAAGCTTTAAACTAAGAGAGGAAGGGAAATTTCGTTTCAATAAACAGCACTGGTTTTCTCTTTATACACAACAAGCTAGTACAAGAAAAGGCTAAAAACACTGCTTTAGGAATGGCCGCTTGCGGTCGGCATGAAGCATAGCTTACCCTTTTTAAATAACAGTGAATTTGAAATACATCATTTACAAAACACGGATCAATTTATTATTCAAATTTTGTTAGTGTTGTCAATCTCATAATTTCGCGAGGTGGAGCTGAGGTATACCTTGTTGAGGGAGGTTAAGTAATACTTGGAAGCCTCTTTGCTATATCCCACTCGATTACTTTTGTTTCTGTACACTGAACAGCAGCACACTAAACATTCACAAGCTGTGTCATATTGGCATTACAATAGTCATTTTTATAAACAACAGCAAATGCAATAAAAACAAGTTACCCTTTTTCTTTTTTTAAATCTGAAATGAAATGTTTGATTTAAAAAAAATAACAGTAGTTCATTTAAGGAATTAGTGTCTTCTGACAGGTATTAAGAAATCTGATGTCAGTTTTTAAAATGCTTGATTAGCCAGTACAGGTCCATATTCTTCATTTCAGTTCCTCAACAGCCTGTTACCGTTTCGCAGTCACGTGTCCTTCGGGTGTAAGCAGGGAATGCGCAAAGTCTCACGGATCCACCTTCGGGAGGGGAAAATAAAGGAAAACCACCTCGTGATGACGCTCCAGAGAGACTTACCATCCTTTTCACGCGGAAAAGGGTACCGGCGCGGGCAGTCCCCTTCGCTTTAGCAGCTCCAGTGAAGAGTCCTGGCGGTCAGTTACGTGACCAGTGCAACTATCATAGACTGGATTCTTTGGGAGGAAAGTCAACGTTTGTCACCATTGTGACCACAGTCACGATGTCCTCTGTGGTTATAATGTTAGTTAATTTTTGCATCTGAATAATCCGTTCTTCTACGCAACCCGCCGACAGCCTGGCTTCCGCGTCGTGATCCCAGCACTCCTCTATCGTTTCACAAAGCATCGCCATGCCCTGCGAGCGAAGAGAGCCACGTTAAACCAACGGCGTACGGAGCGCGCAGCAAGTCTGAGGAAGCAGCTCTAACAGCAAACGGGGATTCGAGGTGCGCCTGCCCAGTTCCAACCCTTCTGTCGCGCAGGAAGCTACGCCATATTTGACTTGAAACCTAGCGTGTCAACGGGGCCACGCGCCTTACTTATTTCAGCAGACAGCGGCGCAGTCTGCCAGGGAAGCCGCGGCGGGATTTTAAGCGAGGTTAAGTTCTTCAGCGAGCAAACGAAACCGCAGTGAAGGAACACAGCGGTACAAGAGTACCGTCAGCTTTTCTCCAACGTAACACTGCGCTAGCGCAGCAGTGTGCTCGTGGCGAGGAGCAGAGGGTAACGGTGTCACAGCGTCATCTACTGTTTCTAACACACTGTGTTTTGAAAAAAAACAACCAGACAGCGCTGGGGACCAGCAGTGGGGTTGCTGTGAGTGTCCAGCCACAGCCCAGACCAGGAAAGCAGCGACACCCAACCAGCTGCTCCCACAGGGCACTGCCTGCCCTGGGTTCTTACGGCCAGTGTGTAGTTCCTGTAGTAAACCAAGACTATTGGCTCTTACGTGTATTTAAGGTGCGCATTCAAAAGTACTCTCAAGAATCCCTTCACCAAAAAAATCAATCACTTCTCATGGGAGAGTATTTTCATGGGAGAGTATTTTAAGATTAAGAAGACGTTAGTTTAGAATCCCAGACTGGTTTGGGTTGGAAGGGAGCTCCCAGCCCACCCAGTGCCACCCCCTGCCATGGGCAGGGACACCCCCCACCAGCCCAGGCTGCCCAAAGCCCCATCCAACCTGGCCCTGGGCACTGCCACGGAGCCAGGGGCAGCCACAGCTTCTCGGGGCACCCTGTGCCAGGGCCTCAGCACCCTCCCAGGGAAGGATTGCTGCCTCCCAGCTCAGCTCCAGCTCCCCTCCTGCAGCTTCAGGCCCTTCCCCTTGGCCTGGCCCTCCCTGCCCTGCAACCAGCCCCTCTCCAGCTTTCCTGCAGGCACTGGGAGGCTGCAATTAGGTCTCCCCAGTCCATTTAATTTTTACCAGTATTATCAAACCTAAATTCTTCCTAAAAGAACTGTGAACACAACACAGGACTGACAAAATTTGAAGCTGAAATCGGGACAAAACTTGAAGAACTTGGTCACATAACTACTCACCGAGTGTTTTTGCCAACACTCTCTCAAAACAGGTCTCTTCTTTTTATGAACTACAACCTCCTGCATGTCTTCAAGGGAGGGATGCTGGCCAATTTCTTCTTCAAACGGCAACATGTACTCATCTACTGGGCCTGCAGGGAAAGAAAAAAGTTAAACCACCAAATCTGCTTTTTAAAAAAAAGTAAAACCAAAGCAAACCACCCGCTAGTCCATCACCAGAATCTGCCAGAGCAGTTCCCTCTCTGTTGCCAGTAAGAGCTCTCCCTGTGCCGTGTTAGCAGCCAGCCGTGATGAAGATGTTACAGCAGCAGCCAGGGTGCTCTGAGGAGCTACGGCCCTTGCTCTCCCGCCTGGCAGCCAAGCGCAGTGCCCACCCGGCTCCCTCGAACCAAAACCTTGGACACAAGGGCAGCGGGTGGCTCCCCGCCCCCTCCGCACACCCCAGCCTGGCCAAGATAAATCTCCTCCTCCTTTCCAGTTCGCTGGCGCTCTCGGCATCCAACGGCCGAGCAGGCGCCTGACAGCCGCTCCTGAGCGTTCTTGGTACCACGTGTGCTGCGGAAGGCAGCGACTGCTGCATCCCTCTGTGTGTCTCGGGTGTTTCCTCCTCCAATCCGTGCAGCCCGGACCAAAGCTCTGATGCCAAAAGCTAAGCATAATATTCATCCTCAGCTCAGAGGGACGAGCGGTATGTGCTCAACTATAACATCTATCGCGCTGTAGTCTACTGTAAGGCATATTTTGTGCTCTCAGATCTAAAGTCTGAAAAAAGGAGGAAGGGGAAGGCAGAAGAAATGAACCGTATGGTAACAGACGGTGCCAATGAGGCTTAGTGAAACGGACTGGGCACCTTCTGAAAAATAAACTTTGCAGAGAAAGGCGGCAGCTGCGAGTGCAGAGCGGCACAGAGCTGCGACTCGGGAAGGCCGCTTGCCTCCAGGGTGTCTCCTGTGCTTTCTGGAGTAACACCCACACCTGCCAGAGACACCTCCCACAGCCCTCAGTGAGATTCAGGTACGTGTGTCGTACACTGAGGCACAAAGAATCAGTCCGGAGTGTGGGGCTGCCTCAGAGACTTGTGCAAGGTTGATGATTCTGTTAGCAAACAGTTTAACATTTTTAAAAGGGTAACATCTCCCCGGTGGCTTCTGCCCCCAGAGAAATGGCTGTAGCAGAAAAGCACTGCCCGGAGCAGAGCGCGCTGCGTGGCCACGCATCGATCTGCCGAGATCTCCAGCACGTCGTGGCTTTTCAGCTGGGTATCTGAGAGCGGCACTGGGCTCTCGCAGCAGAGCTTTGTGACAAACGACATCACTGGCCCAAGTGAAACAGTCACCTTTACTCAGCTGAATTCAGCTGCTTTAACAACTGCACTGAAAACGCAACNTGAGCGTTCTTGGTACCACGTGTGCTGCGGAAGGCAGCGACTGCTGCATCCCTCTGTGTGTCTCGGGTGTTTCCTCCTCCAATCCGTGCAGCCCGGACCAAAGCTCTGATGCCNAAAACGCAACCTTCTCGCAAACATTTTTGAGCCTTTCGTCTTGTTCTTGATTCGTCCTGACTTACTCTGGACACCCAAAACAGATCTCTGCTTACAAAATCTGAAGAGCAGTATTTATACTTGAAACAGGGTAACGGGTATCTTTTCCCAACAGCTGAAAAATTGGATCCAGCGGTTTGCTTTGAGGCAAACAACGGCGATGGACCCACAGCTAACAAAGTACCAGCTGCAGAGTTCTCAGACGTCACCGCGTTTTCAGTCTCTAAGCCATCAAGAATCAATCAGAAGTTCTGACACCTGTAGGAGCTGAACTAATGCCGCATCAGTGACAACAGAAAGAGAGGGCAGGGAAGCACTGAACTTGTGTGGCCCAGTCTCACTCTGGCACCTGCAGCTAAACCAGAAACAGACTTTCCTGTGTCTCATTGCAGAGGCTTCCTGACACGCGTTCACCGTGACCCAGGAAGACATCCCTCCCGCATGTGAGCGGCTAGAAGATTATTAACTCCATTGATGCTCTTTGTAATAAAACATACACTGACCTACGAAATTCTCCCTGCCTTTTAGCTTTGTATTCCCTCCCCACATTGGGAACCGACCGCTGACATTAATAACTGGCTAAGTGCATCTTCCCCAGGCAGCACTGTAAGACAGGCCCATGTCTGATGCTCAGGTGTGCAGCAGAAGACACTGATTTCTCAGCAGGCACGGGTGGGATACCTTCGTTACCAAGGTTAATCTGAGTGATATTTTTAAGATAAAGTGATTGGCACTGAGACTGTCAGGCTGAACTCAGAAGAAATCAAACATATTAGGGTAGGGCTTCCACAGCCATTCTCTGTTCCTCACCATGACCAGAAGAAACACAACAGGTACCCAACGTATCCAAAAACTTCTACCTGGGATGCCAAATACTGAAGAGATTTAAAGTGACACATCGTGTCATTTTTCATCTGATTCCCCATCACCCTTATTAACCTTTATTGCACAGTCTACCTTCCATCTCCTGCTTTCAACACGCCCTTCGCCAATTCATTCAGTATTTCCGTATCAAATATGCGGCTTACCATCTGCGGCAGTGCAGCGTGAGGCCAGTTCCCAGAGGACTAGTCCCATGGCGTACATATCTATTCTCAGAAACGCATCCCTTTGGAAGTTTATAGCACCTTCTAGTACCTCAGGAGCCATATACCTTCGTGTACCAACCTAGAAAGACAGGAAAGCATAAACATATTTACACTAAGAATCAACGTGACCACAATTGCCACTCTAGCTGGTGCCAGGTATAGTAATACCCTAGACCAGCACTATTTTTTGTCAGAGATTAAAACCAGCCATGGTTATCCTTGCTTCGAACAAAATTTTGGAAGTTTCTTGTATTCTTATACCCAACAGTAGTTCAGAAGAACTAGAAACAATCGTATAGACTGGGCCCTATAAAGGATGCTTACGGGACAGGAATATCTGACTACATTTTCAAATAACACGTTGCATAATGATTCAATATATTTGCCACTATCACTCCTTATTTTATTTAGTTAACAGATACTTTATCTAGTTAGTGAAGTCCCTGCTCACAGGGGGTTGGACTAGATGACCTTGAAAGATCCCTTCCAACCCAAACCATTTGCTGATTCTGTGATTTTCTTCCAGCTTACAGGAAGGTCACTATTCTTACTCCTTCATGTCACGGGGGTGTGAAACGTGCTAATGTTTCTCCCTGTGACAGCAGCAATAATAAAACTACCAACGGAAAACTGGCTACCCAAGCGCAATTTATACTGAGCAAGTCGTATGAAATTACTTGCACAAAACTGGTCATTAAATGAAAACTTTGGGGATATCTGCTCTTTTTGACCCCAGTCAGTGATGAAATTATGTCATCCAAATAAATCAGAACTCACATGATGTCTGAGCAAGATCTACTCCACTATCTAAAAGTCCATGGTAATAGCTATGTTCCTCTCAAGCAGTGTTACTGAGGTTTTGTAATCCTATTGTATGTACTTTATTTTTGTCGCTTGACCATGAACTGTGATGTTCTGCCTAAAATTATTTAGTTTTCCAGAAACCGCAGTGCTCTAAGCCCAAGCTTGTTATTTCAGAAGTACACGGTACTGAAACGGTTCCCTGCTGTATGACGAGTGCTTGATTTGTACCACTGTCATTTCAGGGAAGAGACTGCTGTTAGGTCAGAAAGTTGGAAACTGGCTGCCGGTGTAATTGATTCCTCAATTTCTGAACAGCATCTCCGAGCAATTAATAAAATACAGCAAGACCACTCTTTCTTGTCCAAGTCCTCCAGGAAGAATGAAAATAAGGGGGGAGAGAGGCCATGTAATGAGATGGGGGAAGACTGTGACCTGTAATTATCTGAAGAATTGTTTAATTTTTAGACAAATTGCCACCTCCCTTAAAGGTCACTGAAAACAGGTTGATGATATAGTATCCTGTGCATGAGGAATGCCTAAACTCCAATTTCCATCCACATGCAGTTTACAGTTGTAATGTTTATGCAAAATAATTGGTATTTACCTGTCCATGTGTATCCCCTGCAGACTTTCCAGCCTCAAACTTTAAAGCTAGACCAAAATCAGCAATACAAGCTGTAAGGTTATTTTTCAGCAGCACATTCTTGCTTTTGATGTCCCTTTCAAGTTAAGGAAAAAAAAAATAATTAGAAATCTGTAACATGAAATATCACCTAAAGTTCTAAGGAAAAAGTCATATAACAAAACAAGGACCATCATAACTTTCTTGCCTTCTATGTTATAAAGCAGCAGCCCATTTGAAGACCAAATGAAAAATAATAAAATCTAGGAGCACACTTGTGCTCAGAAGTATGTAAGACTGCAACTGGAACTACCATTTTATACTTAGTTTTAGAATACATGCAAGTTTATAAGCAAGTATGATACAGAAAGTGAACAAAACCACCGTTACTGCATACTTTAATTACAACTACATTTTGGTTTTTTAAATAATAGGAAAGAAACCAATGAAAAATGAATTTTGATTGTTTCTAACAAGAAGATACACGTTTCCTGTAGAAACAAGAGGGAGCGGCCTCACTCCAGGGATTCCCATCTGCCCTGTGTGTACCTCTCCGCTCCCCCATTTTACCACCCGTCAAGCAGTTTTGCTCGTGGAATTCCAAACTGTGCAGAATCTGTATTTCTCTTGCTCCATATGCCTATTGTTTTTTGGTTACTGCTATCACTTCAGTTCCCTACTTCTATTAACAGCTTTCTGCACCTACCTCATTAAAAACCAGCAATCATACTCAACAACAGGCATAACACCCCTTACAGTAAATGTTCCGGTCCGAAGGCATTCAGTACGACTTAAAGTTATGTATGTGTTTAAATTGTTTCAATAGCTATAATGCCAATTATTTCATATATTGCAGAAGGTACTACGATAATTACTCTACAAAAAAGAATTTATGGCATTAGCTGCAATCACCACAGCCAGTTCTATAAACCATCAGCTAGATTTTTGCTTAGACTGAGCAGATTTTTCTTAGGAGGCTCTTGATAGTTCTGGAAGGAAGATACCAGAGAGTAGGAATGTGAATGCTTCCCATCTACCCAGGTTTCATATCCTTTAGCTCCAAGTTATGTACGAACAATCGCCTGAAAATATTTTATGTCCTTTACCTATGCGAGATGGCAGGTTTATGTCCATCCTTCAGCCCTGGTATATCCTCGTGAAGATAAGCCAAGCCTCTAGCCATAGTTTGAGCGATGTGACATAGTTCATTCCAGGAGACCACGTTAGCCTTGAGAAAGTCTGTTAACGAACCCTGCACAGCAAAACAGAAAAACAGTTACAAGACCAATTTCATTCTCATCTACTCAAAGAAAACTTCTAGACGGCCTCCATCATTAAAGAACACGATAGCCTATCTGCTTTTCTGTTTTCTGACAGACTGTATAATTATACACATACACACACCATCGACTGCCAGTTTAAACAATGCAAAATTAACCTTTGCGTCATCTCTAGCCCATGAATAAAATCAAGATGGATCTAATCTACACATCACCTCAACACGTAAACAGCGCGACAAACTCGCGTGCCGTGGCACACTTGCCGACAAACTGTGCTGAATAGTAGGTGTCAGAAATGGGAGGCAGACGAAAGGTATTGCGGTTCTTTATAAAGAGAATCCTGCTTTGCAAGGGTGATTTATAATCTTCCAAGCACAGGAAATCCCAGGTTGGAGTCACCTTCAGGAATCCCGCTGAACTGCCTATGTCCATTCCAAGACCTTTAACTGACTGCCTAAGTCTTTCTTTTCTTACAGACCAGCAACAATAAACTCCAGTTTCACAAGACAGATTCAGAGTGAAAGACATACTCTGAATAAATGTGAAGAGTTTAAGTAAAACTCTAGTCAGCATAAAGCACTCCTCTTCAAACTCCCTTCGACAGCCCGCTCTAGACACATTTTCATGGATTTGCGTATTATCCGGTTTGTGAAATGTCACCGTGTCACATGTCACTGCGTGAAGTCAACACAAAAGGGTAAAATGAACAAAGCGCTGCCAAAGCGTAGAGGACACACACGCTTTAAAAATAAAACAAAAAATCCACAGTTTGCTTCAGAGTCATCGCAGATGCTGTCTTTCCAACCATAACAAGATTTTGGAAACTCTCACACAAAAACCCCAAACAATTACCTTTCAGAGAGGCAAATTAGTTTGATATTTTCTACTTGATCGTGAAGATCTGTCAAAAAATTTAAATAGTTGGGGGGTTTTAGCCTTCTAAACAACTGAAGCAGAGGCATAAGTGGGACAAACCCACAATATTCAGTATTAGAAATATGATCTATGACCCAGCCGTAATGCATGCGCATTATCCGTATCATACAGAATCGCATTTCCTCTCATCTGCTGCAGGTAACGTCTTCCCAAGGCCTCTTTGCCTGTGCTGGTGCTGTTTGAGCCTGGGGCTTTTTTTGCTCTTTGTACTTACATCTGTGACAGTTACATGCAGTTATAAAAAAAAGAATAAAATCTAAGTGGACAACATAAAACAGTGAACACATTCCTAATTACACATATTTACGTTCCTTACTGTGGTTACCCCAATACAATTGATACATTATTATATTATTATAGACACATAGCAGCTAACACAAGTGAAACTAAAGTAAAACACCACAATCTTTGCAACCTGGAGATTAAGTTAGGCAGATTTAGATCAGGGAATATTCAAAAATACACATTCCAAAAAGCAAAAAGGTAGAATAAATCTTTGTTTGCTTTCTAAAACAACTTCTCTGTTAAGTAAAGGCTGACGACAACTTTCTCAGCTGGCTGGAAATAAATATAAATTTGTATCCAATGAAAAGAAACAAGCTACAAATAAGAAAAAACTATTTTAAGTTTTAAACTGTCCAAAGTTCACACCTGTGACAGGTAGCTAAGGCTGTTGGTCTTCTGCCATAATCATAAGAAAAAGAAAATACATTGAGAACTAAACATACCTTTTCATGAAATGCTGTAATTAACCAGAGATCCACATCAATGCTAGTGCCTCGTTTCTCTGCACCGATGAACTGCAAAATGTTGTCGTGCTTCATTCCAGGTAGACTGTAGATTTCATATTCGTTCTGCCATGACTGTTTGTCCTTTAAACAACACAACACATCACACCACGTTAATACCATGATAGTGAAAATAAGAGATACTTTCCCTGACAGAAGTTTCTTTCTGTAATTCACTGTGTATCTGTCAAAGTCACTAAAACATTTATTTTTTTTGGCAAGACAGGATTTACTACCTGAAGAAAAGAAAACACAGCGTATGCTATTAACATTATGAGGCTGAGTATTTAAAAATTACAAGTGTTTTGACTAATAACAGTGTTTGTGCTAGAAGCTACTGACCTAACATATACAGGAAAATTAAAAACTGTCTTCACATACATTACATTGTCATATATAGTGGGAAATTGTCTGAAAAGCTTAAATTTGTTGTAAACAGACATAAACCCAACATCAACTATCAGACGTGAACCATGGAAACACAAAGGTGTAGGTTAGGACTGGAGTCTACATACTGCAAATCACTACAATTGCTTTACTCTTAAAAACATGGTTCAATTTTTATATTTTATTCATCTACAAGAACCACACAAAGAATTAGAAATAGGTTTTCCTTCATTAAAAATAATGAACAAAGCCTCAGATTTAATTTATGTTGTGCTGATGGCTGAAACCAGCATAAATACATGCCATTTCCCCTACAAGAATAAAAACCTGCAGAGGTATTTATTCAGCAAGTCTACACTTGGTTAATCATCAGAAAACACAAGTACCTTTCACCTCAAGTAGCAGTGGGTGGTTTTAATTAGTGTAAAAATCTATCCTAATATCATTGTGTATGATCACTTTGTATTCTTTAACTAGACTGGATCTTAAAACAATGAGCACGATTACAAAACATGGCTTTTAAAACACGATCTACTCTAAGACACAGGGTACTTGCTGGGAAGTGAATATTATTTAATTGAGGCACATTTACTTGGAACAATCACCTTACGGGTTTGCATTTCAGGACGCTCCTTCCAAGTACAATTTAATTTGAAAAGTATTAACAAATTCTTCTCAACTGAGAGACGCAAGAGAGGTCTCTAAAACTATTCATGTCAAATATGTATTTTTATGACTAGAAATTCTGCAGAGTTTATGTTTCTATAATGTTTGCTGCATCGAAATACTTATTGTAATTCAGTAATACCTGCACATTTTTCAGCTCACATTTCCTGCGTTTTCTTTGAACTATCCTGAACCTCTTTGAACCATTCCTGAATTTCTTCAAACTCTCTAGATTTACAGTCTATATTGATATTTCTCTAAAATACAAGCCTTTCATTGTGACTAGAAAAGGTGGTTTAACTTTATGATATTAGAAGCAACACAGGACACTTAAGAACTTCTGCTTACCTGAATAGGGAATATTTTGACTGCAACATACTCATTTAGTAGCTGAGCTTTCCATACGCATCCGAATCTTCCCCTAGCTTTGATCTCTAGTAACTGCAATGGCTTCAAACCCATCAACGGTGAAGGTGGTGGTGGTCCAGGATCCTGAAATCAGGTTCAACCCATTAATTTTGCTATTATGCATGCTATCCATGATGATAGCACTACAAAGAAGGGCTTGTAAACTGAAAGAGACTTAGTATCATGTACCCAACCCCCTTGCAACAAATCCCCCCAAATAAACCAGAAACAAAACAGCAACCTTTCTCCGGAAAGAAAAGCGAGATTGTAGAACATGCTCAGAATTTATGTGGAAGCAACAGCATAACAGCGGTTACAGTACTGCTCTGTCTAACCAGGTGTAACAATGCAGCAGAAATTAAGGAATGAAGATAATCAAGCTTCACTTGTCACTCTTCTTAAGTGATACAATTAAAATGAGCACCTTTGATACATTTAAGGGGTTTCCTTTGAGGTATGTATGACCTGTTTAACACTTTAGCTCAAGAGCCTGGTGACCTGACTACACAGCCATGGAGTCCCTTTCCACGTGATGCGCCCTGCAGCCATCAGCAGGGAAGCAGAAGATGTCTACACTGGCAATTTGGCTGAGGGCAGCAGTGCAGGGCCAAAGTGAATCCCCTCTGCAGTCACCACCCAACAGAGGTCAGCTCTCAGAAGCCATCGAGTGACACCAGCAAGGCTCGCTTCAAAAACTCCACTGCTTACTGGGGACGTAAGGTTGCAAACCAATGCGTAGGCAGGCCATGCCACTACAAGGTCTTCCAGGCTGTAACTAATCTTTTTTCACTCAGAAACCACTGAACCACACGCGCAGTGTGGACACTTGGCACAGGACACCAGACGCCATCCTCTGCAGTGAGCCCTCCCAGCCACACTGATGGCGGGGTGAGGAACCACAGCTCCGATGCTACAACCTGCCGACCCACTGCCGCTGCTCACCATTTTTGCTTATGTAGATAGCCAGTATGTTACCGAGATGGCAGTACTTGGCTGCACCCCAGAAACAGAACTGGAACTTAAGACATTATCTTGTCATATCTTACGGTATTTGTACTTTTCTGAGGGGCTAGACCAACTGTTCCTTTTAAAGTATGACCTCACAAGCTCGGAAGTACAACTGCAAGTGAGACAGAGCTTCCATATAGCTATCCATATAGCCACCTACATTACTACAGAACAATTTCCCTTTCTGGAAAAGAAAACACAACAGCTTAATGAATAGCTTGTATTTTACACACTTCTTGCATATTCTGTATCATATACATCATATGAATACAAGAAGTTGAGTTTCAACTTTGTTGCCAAAGACGTGCTTCTTCCTGGCTGTCCTTTTCTCTCCAATCTACCAGGCTAGATCAGCTTGTACCTGCGTAAGCTTCTTCCCTACCACGAACAAATGCATCAGACCAGATTACAGGTGTCTCTGCATCAAAAGCTATTAACCTATGCACCGAACCAGAGAAACACGATCTCTTCTGTCTGACCCCTGTTTTTTGCAGGAAAATAAGTCCAGTTCTGGTGTGCAGTGGTCACAAAGCAGAATTACCAATATTGTTGCCACAAGATACAACTCCACCTTCCTTCTGCACTCCCAGACCAAATTAGTTTAAACCACGATTTGTTCCTCGGACCAAACTACTAAAGAAGTGTAAATGTCAGTGCCAGCAACGACAGCGCGGGGCAGGCTGCTAGATCACAGGTGGGAAGAGGGTGAACGGCTGCTTTTAGTGGCAGGGGAGGTCTATGGACACCAAAGTTGTACCACGAGTCTCAATATTACATATTAAAAGAAACCAACATAGGTATTGCTTTTAAATGACACCCACACTGCAGAATACAACAAAAAGCCCTGAAGTCTGCTGTTCAAGAAAGCCTCCAAAACATCCACTTGGCTCCTCTGTTTCTCCCCAAACAGTCACAGCGGTAATGCCATTTTAAACAGAAAGAATGAAAAACACTGGAGTAGTTGCGCCTACAAACCAAATGAGAGTACTCAATAGTTAAGTATTTGAGCTCTTCAGTTTGCAACATAGAAATCTTATGCATGTTAAAGACACATTTTCAGAACAACCGTGGGTTTAAGCATACTTAACTATCGTGAGAATGGAGACAAGTCCTTCTGTATCCAACACAAGTTTTGAGTAGTTTAAGCGCAGGAATAAATAACCATTCTCTTGTTTCTTATTGAGCAACAAACAGATCCTTCAGAAAGAACAAGTTTCAGACAGACGTATTTACAGGAATTTAAAGAAGCTGTAATCTAATTCACAAACTGATGACTGTAAAAGCAAATACAGTGTTTGAAATTCTAACTAGAGACCCATTACAATACTATCCTCCAAAAAGTATGAAATCCTTCCGCAAATATGACAGCGATAGATGATTAAAGGTGTTACATAAAAATTCCTGGGTTTAAACTGGACAAACGATACAGAAAATGAAGTTTAAGAGTTAAGTTTTCCCTCCCGTGCTGCTTTCCGTTCAATGCCAAAGCCCTTCACGAATATTTCGGGCACCAGGGAAATCACTGTCCTCCATTTGTAATAGTTACAGGTACAGCCAGATTTACTCACAAAAGCCTCCTGTAACTTGTAAAGAAACCCTGTTATTTTTAGGAATCCTGAGCACTGTGAGTATCTGAGTATTTAACATCAGTTAATTGGATAACTTTAAAAAGTTTTGAACCTAGTGGCTTGGCTAAATTCAGAGAATGGCCTGTGGGAAGTAACCCCAAATCTCACTTTACTTTAGTGGCTAGAACCCCCCTTCATTTCCATACCCTCCACCCAAAAAATCTGCTGGTACTTTGAAGTACACTATGTGAATTTTTACCTTGACCATCACCCAACTGACCATTTAATACTTCCCAAAGATTTGATGAAAAAAATTACAGCATCTGTCTCATGACAGACGGCTGTAACTCCTCAGGAAAGAGTGGCCAGCGAAAACTGGTGCTTCTGACTTTCACATTAAACCACAATATTTTTTGTATATCTGAACTTGTATTTCCTAGAAATCCTGGTATTCCAAAATATTTCCCCGCTACCTTACAGAGTGACCTCCTGCGGTTCCCTGCCCATTTCCCTTTCATGTTGAAATATTTCTATGAAGTCAAAACCGCTGCTGTTCTTATGAAGTACCAGACCTGCCCCCCTGCCAATTCAAAACAAATCCTGATTTAAAATGGAAAGTACAACTGCCTTCTGTTAACGTAACTAAAAAGAATATTTTTCCAGTTTTTTTCTGATCCACCCACCCCCTCCAGTTTTGTTAAAAAATCAACAGGCATTTACTCTAAAACTACAGGTACTATTTTTATACGGAAACATTCCTTGACAATATTTTCAATTTGCTGAACTTCTAAGCAAAAATGTTTAACATGCCACAGGCATAATTATTTTTGTATGGCTTTTTAAAATCATCTCAGTGGCGCCAAGAATGATGATATAATGTGAGTAAAGATATAATGTGGATATATTAGTCTAACAGCTTGCCACAGCTGTCAAAAGTAAGGGCCCCATTTCCTGTTCCTGAGCTTTCCCTGTCCCTTCCCTTGGACTGATTCTGGTACTTGTGTGACCACACAGCAAACCAAGGCAATATGCTGTTTATTTATTGGAAAAATCAGGTTAGTTTTCTGATAGCTTAGCAAATTGAGTCACTTCGCAACAAGGTCCAGGTTAACGCAAGCAGCACTGCAAGGCAGAGGGAAGCAGGGCTCTCTCGGAGGAGCGGCGAGCCACCAGCCCATGTAGCTTCATCCCAACCTTCCCAAAGACACGCTCTGTTCAATCCCAGGGCGGCTAGCGATGGCAGCAGGAACAGGAGCATTCCTCCTGCACAATGATCTACTGCTAGATAAAACACAGAAGCAGCTACGTCGGCAAGAAGTACTTAAACTGACTGGGTCATATAATGTATAATACTGGGCAACTAGGCTTTCCTCTTCCTACAGCTCAAAGCCATGGATCATTAAACTCCTAAGTTTGGGCTGTACAGTGATCTCAGTCATGGACATCTAGTTCTGTTGTACACATCTCATATGGAACTGAGTCAGGCGATTCATCACGGATGACCGATTATCCAAACGGTATTGTACGTAGATGCATTTCTCTTTCCTGACTCTAAAAGATAAACAAGTTCTCAAAATTCCAGAGCACATGCAAGTTTTCTTTCTGAAATGGTGCAATATTTCCCCCTTGGTTTCATTTATTCTACAGTTTATGTTGTGAATATAGTTAACAATTTCTCACTGAAAGACTTTGGTGACTATCTTGGTTGTTTCCTCCCTAACTGGTTCATTTTCAACCAGCTGATCTGTAAAGCTGAGATCCAAATACAGTAAAAAGAGTCAAAATTCTTAAATGTTTTAATTATTCTAGAATTGACTCTATGATTTGTATCAAACTACATTTCTTCTAAATGGGGACAATTTTTCTCTTTTTCACCCCACAAAAATCTTGTTGTACATTGCAAACACATTCCCTGAAGTAATATAAACAAAGCAGTTACTTGTAGGCAGGATACTTCGCTTCTTCCTAACTGAAATTAGGGCATTTGAGCCAAAACAGTAATACAAAATAGAAGGAACTCTGGTAACTTTTTGCAGATGTAAGATATTCAGGAAAATATTTAAAAAGCACCATTCTGTTTTATTCTAAACTACATTTACAAGACATTTTAGCTATTGGAGACCTACAGCGACAACTGAAATTGAGCATTCATATTACAAGTCAAATCTTGACTTTTTCAATATTCAATTTAAAAGCCTAGCAATAATAGCCAAATTTCTGAATTAACAGTTTTCAGTTACTTGTATTAAATTACTGATACTTCATGTCAAACCGCAAGTAAAAATACCTTCTGGGCAGTGAAAGTGTCAGAGCAGAGACTTAACAGTGAAAGAATATTTTTCTTCAAGTACTGCATTTCTCTGAGCTCCTGAATCACACGAAATCCCACCACATCACTCAGAATCACACCAGCTCAAACAGTTACAGGCAGTTCACAGGTGGGAGATGACAACAGACAACCAAAGACAGGACAGACGTGGGCAGGACGCGACGTTTCCTTCCAGGACAACCCACCATGGTGAGAGTCACCATCCCTGCCGGCTGGGCTGCTCCCACAGCCCGAGACCGAGGTTACCAGCAGAGCCCGTATCGCCGCTCATGCGATGCGGCAGTAGGGTCAAAGTGACACGAACGAGCTAGTCTGTAGTTGGAAGAACCACAAACTGACTATGCCTGGTGTATTTTGTCATCAACCCCTGCAGACATTTCACTCCATGGCCTGAGAAATTACAGTAAATTTTACGAAAGCTATCAACAGCAGACTAAACCTGTATTTTTAAACCACGCATGCTTACAAATTTCTTGTTGAAAATACTGAAAAAATGTAATTCATACCAAAACAACGTCTTACATGTCCACAGAAAGTTCCATAACCATGAACAAACATCAATGCATCTTACCTCAATCATTATATGAAAGGCGTGCTTGTAGAGAGGAGAAAAAACACAGGCAAAAGAAATTACTATTTATACCAAGAATGGGATGAGAAAACAGCTTATAAGAAAAGAGATAAAATAAATTGTTTGTGAATTAACAACTAAAATACTCATGGAGATAGCAATATTTTCTTCTGCTAATAACAGATCATTTAAAATAAAAAAAAATCCTTCACTGATATGTTAGCAAAGAAAAATGGGCAAAAAAAGATTATTATACAGAGCATCAGCTGAATTGACCTTATTATTAAAACCAGAGTTGTCCATCATAGGTGTATAAGCATTCACATTACTAAAAACCGTATATAAACACCTGCAGAAGATTAAACATACAACCACAAGTTATGCAAACGTACTCCGTGTTATGCTCACAACTGTGCAGTAGAGGGCAGCGTTGTACTGTTTAAAATTCAGTGTACTTAGTAGCTGGCTGTGGAAAACAAAAAATGTTTAATGCCCAAGTTATAGCAAAACCTTATAAACAAATAGGTCATCACATATTAAGTCTGTATTACTCAATTTAATCAATAAAGCTGGTATGCTAGAGGTCTAACTAGAACAAGGGAACTTGAAGATGCTATATCCACCATATATATAGGGAGATTAGAATGTTAAAGGTTCTTTCAAAGGAGTCACGAGTTTACAGGCTGCAGAATGAAATCCATTATAAAACCCTAAGTCCCAGTGCACCGTTACCGAAACTTACAGCACATTTTAGTGAGACAAGCTTGTTTGTGCTACTTTCATCTTTCTTCTTCTACTGTACAATCTGATTGCCACTCAAGCTGAGAAGCGCTGAGACACCTTCATTCCCCCTGTACTTTTGCCTCAGCCATTTTCTTTGCCCTTTACAATTTGATCAGATAGATGTTGCAAGAGCCTGAAATTCAAATGCTCGAAGCATTCAGCTGCCACGTAACAGCAATCATCCTTTTCTTCACCCTTTGTCTTTACATTCTTAGGACGCTACAAAGCATAGGGCCAACAAGAGGCTTTTCTCTGTGCTTGAAAACTGTCTAGCACACACTTAGCATTATCTAACTAATTAATAATAGAAGGGCTGAAGTATTTATTGAAGGCTATATTAGTTGGGAGTCAGATTTATAAATACTGCAGTAGGGCTTGCTGACACAGAGAGCACTGAAGAACGCTGGAGCCCAACAGGACCACTCCTCCTCCTCTTGCTGTTGGTCAGCACACCACCAGGGACAAGGATAACACCCACATCAGGAGTCTGAAGCAGATTCTTGCAGGACCCATACCGCCTGCAAATATTTTGGGGCACTTCGTAAGGCAAAAAAATCCCCCTTATGACAGAAAAACCCACCACCTTTAAGAGGCTTTTAGTCAGCTTCACCTTCAAGTCTCTGCGAGCTCGCAGTTCCAGAAAAATGTTGGCTATTCCACATGTATTTAGAAAAACAAGTAAGATTCTGCAGCACCGACTCCACAACCCAAGAGCACAGTTACTGAAAGAAGCTCCTCCGACAAGCCCCCCATATTCCTTCACCAGAAACAGCAGCCAAGAAAAAAAAAAGTATTACTTAATCTGTGAATCTGATAGGGAACGGTTACTGAGCAAAGAAATAAATTTCTCCATGTACTCTTATTTCTACTAACTCAAGTAGTCAAAGAACAGACAATAACTGTTAAAAAATTAAGAAGCATTGCTCATATGAAATAGTTATTCAAATATCTTTCCTATGGCTGTAAAAAATTCATTAGACTTTTTCCAGGTCTATTTGCTATTAAAATTCTCCAGCTCTCGAGAATTATGCAAATTCCTCAGAAATAAGGCAAACGATACATGAATGCAACCTTTTTGCTCTTACTCTAATGAGAAACTGCAAACATGAAACTCTGAGAAGCAAAAGTCCTCTCCCAGGCCTCTCACTACTCTCTTCAGGGGACTGGCTTCTCCCAAACACTAATAAATTAGACATGCATGAAAATTTTCAGAGAGATTTATGCAGATCATTGACCTTCTGATCTTAAATCATTGTCCTTCCCTTCAGACTACAGACCACCCCCTCAGACGTTTCATTAGAAATGCAAGTATCACCAAGTATCAGGCTATTACAGAAATGCAGATACGTGCATCTGTCTGGAATTAATACAACTCTTACAAATAAAAACTGGGAGCAATTAACCCCCCTCAAAACAGCCATCATCAACTACACAAATGTATATAAACACACTAACTTCCTATTTATACTGCCTGAAAAATACTTCTAAAGGTTTGTCAGGGATCAGGGAAACTATGTCACAAAAATCTCTATAAACATGGTGTGCAAAATAAATACAAGTTACTGTACTACTAATTAATTGCGTTCATTCCTTCATTTGTTCCTGACTAGTACCCTAAATATGACATCTGCATATTCACCCAGTCCCTTAGTCTCTGGAGGATGTAAGGCAAGATGAGTTACTTTTGTGTTTCTCATCCATTTAGTGATAAAAAGATTACCTGAGAGATGTCAATCTGAAACATTCAGGAGAGTGTATCTAAAAATATGGACACTAGACTTTATGGTGGGAAATTATGAAAAAGCTTCTGAAGGTCGAGCACCTGATAGCAGGCTTCACCGAGATCAGGATTTCAACCTTCTTATGATTGTTCCAAAGCACCGACTATAATCTAAATGTGGCCTTGATAATGTAGATTATTTTGAATATTACTGTTTAATGAACAACAGAGACACATTCTTCAAGGCGAATTAAATATAGTGTTGCAAAAGCCTTCAGTGTCTTGTCAGTTGTTAAATGCTTATATGCCGAGTCAACACTTGTGAGACTAAGACACAAAGTACAGCCTACACCCAGCCTTATCACCCAGGTACACATCATCTTGCACCGGTCTCTCAGACCGACTCCTGCAACTGAGCCAACTTTTTAATAACCCAGGAATCAGGCAGAGTATCAAAAGCACCTATAAGACAATGCTCTGCTTGAATCGATGCAAAAGCACCAAGTAACTTGAAGTTCCCTACAGAAATAAATTTCAAACTTTTTTTTTTAATTGGACGTTAATTAGAAAGTTCCCTTTAGGCTGCCATTCAGGACAAAATACCCTCAGTTTGGATTTTTTTTTTTTTTTTTAAATCTTCAAAAGATTAAGAAAATAAATAATAATATGGCTGTATTTACAGTTTATTAAAATGGAGACCTCTCCTTCTGAAAGCAAATTGAGAATTCAGGAAAGTACTTTTAAAAAAGTATATTTAAAGGCTATCAAGATTTAGAATCAAAGTTTAGGATGTCTGGTTGTATGCTGAGCATTTTAAAAATCACTTTATGTACTTGGTTTCAATTATTTGTCATACAAATTCTTCTCTCTGTTAAAGATTTTAAGGAACTACTTCAATTGTAATTGCCCATGAATTCTTCAAAAGAAAATACAACACAGTTACAACCTATTTACCTACTACACATTAAGGATTGCTTATCTATAACAACCTTCCTATGACATTCTCACAGTACCTCTATATTTGTGGGGTTCCCCCCTTTAAACACCTGTATCAAGGTTGTGCCTCACAGTACCGCAATCAAAGGATAGCACCAGATCTTTCTCCTGTCACTGGAATCAATTCGAGAAATTTGTGTTAGTGAAGATAGGAAATGCAGTGCCAGAGAACGTGAAGTCACACACCCATCTAGCAGTCCGAATCTTGAGATCATGCAGCTGTTCCTTTTAAAACCAACACTGCCATAATCATTCATTAACCACTGATACGTGCCCAACTTTAACCCCTGCCTAGCTAGCCAGAGCTAGCTGGCTCGAACTGAGCTCTAACTCAGTCTTTATTGTTGTTGGTTTTTGGTTTGGTTTTTTTTTTTTTTAAATCTTCCTCTTTGTGAGCTCCAGCTTTTCTTTGTTGATAAATCGTTTTCCCCATTTCATATAAGCACCTGGCTTCTCCTCCATGTACTTTTCAAGTAGCTATTAATCTTTCTAGGTTTGGAATAAGTCCTTGTAAAAACACCTTTCCCTTTCTTATTCTTGATTTTTCAAGTATTACAATGTTTCTATTAAAATATCTATAACAACAACAAGAAAAAAAAAGTGGCTGGAAGACAAAAATGGAAAAAACCTGAACACTTGACTTAATTTCTTCATCCTTCAGCAGCAAACTGTAATTTTCACAGTGTCACAAACGGATAAAGATTAACCCAGAACTTCTAAGTGTATCAGGTAGACTATTTCATACGCTTAAAGTTAATTTAGAGTATAAAAAACACAAATGAGAATCTTTACCAATGCCAACCATAAAAATCTCCCCATCACTAGCTACCTTTTGAAGGCAAACCATGCACGCACACCAGACTCCTTGGCACAGGTCTGGTGGCCTAGACCAGATGTCTGAGGTCAAGAACTTGCAGCAGAGAGCAGCTGGTGTTTTGGGGTTTTTGGGTACGCTCTTTTCCTATTAGTTTCAACACTGAATTTGTTTTTCCACTGCTACACATGCGGTCAGACCTGCAGTCAGTAGTTCAGAACGCATCTTGCATCTGCTACTGTTAGAGATTTTTCTCAGTCATTACTGACCTCACATTATGGGATACTGTTTTCAATTCTAATTTCTTACAGCTGAAACTGAAATAATCAGACCCATAACACAGCTACAAAGATCTATTCCTACAGAGGTGTCTTCAGGAAGGGATACACTGAAGAAAGTCTATCATGGCATCTTAGTGAAGGGAGCCATACCAAAAGTTGTCATTAACCAAAACCAGAGAATATTTTTTTATGCTCAGAAAACTTTTGAGACCAGAGGGATAAAATCAATATATCTTTATATTTGATATATGTGCTTCAATTATTCTTAATTTTTGCTTCACACAGTGCATGACTTTGAAGACAAGGGCTATTCTCCATATATATAGGGCCAGGGAGGTTCATACGTATGGGCTGAAACACCCAACCCAAAATGTAGCACATAAAAGATTACTGTGCTCGGTGCAGGGAATACTGGATGAAAAGCTTAAAGGAAGGGATAGATAGGAGGTTAAAAGCAGAAGATGTAGTCGCATTTTTTCAACTATGTAATCCTCCTCTAAGGAGAGAAAGAAATGGTAATTCCTTGCAACTAAGCTTGCTTTTCTGTGGACACACCATTAGACAGGATCTGTCCATTCCAAGTTTCTGAATTGCTGGTAACATCAAACAGGCCTAGATCAGGGCTTTCTTGTGCTTAGCGATTAAAAACATGAAGCATCTTTGACCCAAGTAAATTTCAAACATTTCAGAAGAAGGCACAAAAATAGGTTATGAAGAAAAAAATGACATTATGTGAATCTGTAAAGCTTTTTTTCAGCCCTCTCAACATATGACTTATTTTAAAAACAACACAAAACAAAAAAAGCAACTCTGTGATCCAACAAGATATTCATAACTCGGGCACTCAACGAAAAAGTACAAGAGGTTAATCTCTCTTTGCACAGTAGGGATGCAAAATGTTGGGAACCACAGCTCTGTGAACTGATAAAAAACCAAAAGTGTTACTTGTGTCAGTTATGCTATAAAATAGGTTATGGTCCTATCTATCAGATGACAGAGTGGTAACGCTACAGTTGTAATTAGCATTGACTGACAACTCTGGCCCAAGCTCAAGAGATGTTAAAAAATAAGTGAGCATAACATATCAACTCCTTGCCATCCGCACTCACAGTTCTACCAGGAATATTAGTAGGATGCTGTGGGAAAATCTAAGCTACACCTGATTTGAGAGCGAAAGTCTTTGTGTGCAAAGATGGTAGAGTTTCTTTTTCTGTGTGCTCATGAGGGAAAATTAACAGGTTAGAGTAACTTTCTATACAAAAATACAGAGATTCAAATATTTAAAATACTAATCAATTTCTTTCCTGAATTTGATCTGACACATGCATATGTTTGCTGGATGATTAAATCAAATTAATTAAGAAAATTAAATCATTCTTTCAAAGCATTTTACATATACACATATGCATTCAGCAAACTTACTTTGTTAATAACTCATTTAAGACATAAAGAGTGACAGATTTCATAAAATTTGACTGCTTTAACTAGGTAGCACCCCTGGCAGCGGCACCTCAGAGCACACAGCTCTGCCGTGGCCGTTCTGGGCATACACATCCTGGGCGCATCCTGGGCACCGCTGAGCACTTCAGAGGCAGGTACCAGCAAGGAGCATCTCGGCAGCTACCTACTCTAGTAACCCCCTTCACCCCGCTACCCAAATACCTGAAAGAAAGCAAGAATGAAACAGGTAAGGAGCAAACTAAAATCACCACTGCTTTCCAATCTTGAACCAAACCTATAATTATTTTAAAGTTTCATGTAGTAGAATTAGTTTATTTGTACATTCAAAGGGAAGATGTGAAGTTAAATTAATCCACGTGGCTGTAAACTGAGCTGGGGAACTGCCTGCCTGATACATGTACGCACTGTGAAGCAATTTTACTTTAAAAGAAAAATGAAGTTGTTTGCGTTTTCTCAGATATCTGTCCTTTATATTTCACTACAGGTTCAAAAATTTCTTCTAGGATAGGTCTTCCTTTTTTGAAATATTCCAAACAGTTTTTTTCCCCTTTTGTTCTCTGATTTTATTTACCTGTCCTTCCACCTAATTCTTCTGTGTTTCCTCTTTTTTATCTTGTGCTTATTCCTCATGTATCCTTTAATTTCTACTGAAAGAAAGATTAGTGCCAGGGCATACTGCATCTATGCACTCTCCCATCGCCTGCCAGGAATACCCCTGTTTTCTACTAAGTATCTGCTACAGATCTGATCTATCCATTATACCGTGTTACAGAAAGATTTAGAAAAGAATCCATTTGCCTACAAACTCTACTCATACCCTAATTATTAAATATAATATTACTATTTAATATATTAATTGCATAAATATTTAAATGTTTGTTTAGTGGTTATAAAATTACATATACTTTTCCCTCTCTTCCTGCTTCCTCTGCCTCCTGTTCAAATCAGCTCTAATCAAATTTAAAGTGGGAAATACTGCTCTGCTGCTTATGGGAGAGTATTTACACATTCAATTTCCATAATAATTTCATTTAGTTTTTCAGGCAGAAGTAGCTTTTCCTGACTTTCCACATGAAAACTTAATGCCTATTCACCACAAGATAAGAAAATGTTATTACACCATAACTAGCTCAAGCACCAACATACACTTATCCCAGCAGATACAATCTGAGCATTAACAAAATAGGTTATTACCCTATTTATTAAAAATTTATGACATGTCCATTCCTGTACCAACCCAAACCATGCAAGAAGAGAACTGCAATAAAAAAAAAAATAAAAATCAAGCACTTGATATCTCACACGTACTTAACATTTGCTTGCTTTTCTGTTACTTTATCCATTACCCGTTTAATTTCTTTAAGTCTAAAAAGGAAATGACATGCTGAAATTATTCATGCAACTAGCAGTTACGAATTTGATCTTACAGTGAAGACTACTAAGTTGATGTAGAGTCCCAAATACATAAAAATTGAGATGGATGAAATAATTATGCTAACAGATTGCATCAAGTTTGAGGATCTGCATACTTTCTGCAAGGACAGGAAACATACTTTTTTCCTCTAAATTATGTTCTTTTCATTTGGCAAGAACATATGTCCACTGCCTCCCCCAATTTCTCTCTTATCTATTACTACAAAACTGAAACAAAACCATTTTATTTATCAACCACAGGCAATATGACTTCCTGGAACACCCCGAGGTCAAGCAGTAACACTGAAAATATCACAGAACCTGGCAGTATAAAGCAAATATGTGGAAATCCATTTTAAATGCAATCCTACCAAAAATAACAAGTGATTTAATTTTATTTAATCATAAAGAGCATCATCGTATCATCACAGCACAAGAGGCAATGTATTCCAAGTGGTCACTGTAAAAACCCAAGTGTTGTGGGACCCAGGGCAAGTTATTGCTCTCTCCATTCCCACTACTACGTTTGGTTCACCTTTCCTACTTTGGTCTGAAGAATTTGCTGTCTTAACTCTTTTCATAAAGGCCTTCTAATCTCAATTAAATATCTAGACATAACTGAAGGAAGAGGAATTTAGTATTAATATTAATTATACCTACAGAATCAGCTGGAGCCTGACAACAGCAAGAACTACGCACATGCAGACAAAAAGGTTTGTTTTGATCTAACACATCCAGTTTACATTTCAAATTTGGAGCCCACAATCTCATAATATTTTCCAAGTAAAACACAAACACTGCTAAAACTGAAACATTTTAAGACAAAACACAAAATACATAAACAAGGAAGAGGAAAAAGACAAGGCCACAAGCTGAGCTAAGCCCTGGAACGATGCTTCAACTGAAGATTTTCTTTACATTCCCTTTAGCCAATACGTGTATCCCAGTTCCACGCTTTTCTAAAAATAGCTAGGCTTCTACTAGGTACTATTTTTTATTCGCTGCAAATTGCCAATATGAATCACGTGTCCTTCATTTTTGATTTAAGCTAAGCACTACAAAAAGCTCAACCGCAAGTACCTGAGTGCAGCTGTACAGAACTTTCAGACCAGTAGTCCTAACTACGTGGAGTACAAACTTCCCACAGCCATCCAGCAATACTGCATCTTTGCCATCCGAAGGTTTATGCTTAGTTTTTCTCCTCTCAAGCACACAGATGTGTAAAAACATTAAGTAGTTCTTCATACATTATTTAATTAAAGCTTAATTTTCTGCTTTTGCGCTTAGCGAGCATTAGCGCCTCTAAAGCAGGAAAGCAACAGAAGACTTCAGCTGTGTGACAGATGCACACCCCTTTCTCTCCTCTCCCCTTCAGAGAATGGTTTTACCACTCAAAAACCAAAAATCATAATGCAGTGACTTACTTGGGTTGGAACGAGCACTGGAGGATACGCTAGCTTGTGATGTCTGTACATCCAAAACGAAAAGAGCACAATCACTGCGATTCCCATTATAGGCACCAACGAATAAAGCAAGGTGTTGAACAGAGGTGGCTTAGGTGTAACAGGGTTGGAAGTTGCTACAGGGAAAAAAAAGGACACAGCTTTTAAGAAACAAAAGTAATCCAGTGTTTGAAATGCCTAGCATCCTGGTCTTCTAAAAAAATTCTTGCAATCAGCACAAAGCTAGCAATATTCAATCAAATAGCATACTCTAATATAAACTGACACATAATTTAGAAGGCAGCATTTCAGAAAGCACAGAAATAAGTAAACCCCAGATTTACTCATCTAACTTTCTTGTCCTAAGTTCACGTTATCTACAGCATGTAAGAGGTGTACTTCAAAAAGACTGCAAGAACACTACCACCTAATGAATGAAAAATGAATCAATACAGAGGTTCAATCTTTGGTATGTACACAATAAAATGTCATCAGGAAGTAGAACAGGCCAGAAATAATCTGCCAACATTTCTATGCACCGTTGCTTTGCTGAAAGTAAGATTTCTCTAGATGAAGACACTTCCTCAGGACCTCCAGAAAGGCTCAGAGAAGCCTGAGGCAGCCGGTGCAGGGGCAGCTGCAGACCCCTGGGGCAAAAGAGGTTTCATGAGAGTGAAGAAGAATGTCAATTATTGCCTTAGCAGTATCACTGACAAAAATGACAAGAATATCTCTTGGGTCAACAAAGGCTATTTTAATCTCATATAAAATGTTATTTAATTTCATAAACAACTTCCTCTGGCTATTTGGTACACAAGACATTTGCTGTTTTCAGTTCAGTTATTGACATTATTCAGTTTTACAACAAAGATTAGATTCTTGACTGGAAGAAGAGATGCAAGAATAATCAAATAATCTTCTAGTTATTGTTTTTTAAAACAATTATTTGTTATGTCTGGCTATCTGATTTTCTTTGTAACCTGGGAGAAAATTCTTTCCCCCTTTTTAAAGGTTACTGTGTCAATACACAGAGAAACTCAAAGGTCCAATTAGTTGAAAGAAACAGTGAGAGCATCCTTTGAAGAAGAGGGGCAGTCATAGGCTGGTCCATGCATGTACAGATGATACAGCTTTCAGCCCAATGCCTTATAGACACAGAAGCTTCACTATACAAGCGAGGTTAAGATTTGGTGGTAACTCCTGTATCTTAAACCAGCCAATTATTTCAGATTATCCTTCCTCCTCACTCCTAGAAAAGAGCTGAAGTACCTTTTACCAATTTAAATTACTTCTAGTATAGAGACCTTACAAGATTAAAGAAACAAACTGGTAATTGTCTAGGCTCTTTACATGAGCCCACAGAGCGCTCTATCACCCGGGAATCAGAAACCTTCTGTCAGGAAAAACCAACCACAGGATTTTGAAAAGTCTTATCTCCTGAGCATGCAGAATATTAAATATGTCTGAACTCTAAGCAGTTCCTTCATAAATGTGTTAGATTGACTCACGTTGGGTGACCTCCATTTCTGGAAAATAGAAAAAGCGTTCGTTACACATGTTGCCTTCACAACAACAGAAAAACACTTCAGGGCTGTCTTTCTTCTCTATGCAATCATTCCTAGAAAAGATAATAATGTTTTGGGGTTTGAGGGTTTTTTTTGTTCAAGAGAAAACATATACTCATATTTAAAATTTGAAGTGAACTTCAAAAAATCATCCAGGATAACACACTACCCAAGAGTTAAATCTGAAGAAATAAATGACAATTTTATTATTTCCTATTACAATGAAATATCATTAATATTAAAACTGCAACAGCACATTCTTGCTATTTTTAAGACAAAGTTAAATAAAACTACCAACAGGATGAATTTCAAAAGCTGACAAAAATACTGAAGAACAGTTCACGATCTAGATTATAACAGGACAAACAAGTGATCAATGGCTAGCGTTTAACCATAAACTCACAGTACAGGGTTACATGGGTTGGAGATAAGTGGGAAGAATTTTTATTTTTATTTTCTTATTTTTAAGAAAATAAAATTTCTACAATTTTCCCTGCCTACATTATACTCGGGGACAGGGTTTATTTCACTCCATGAATTAACTGCAGGAAAGGAGTTCTATCAACAAATAAGCCGAAACTATTTAAGTCAGGAAAGAAAAATAGGAGTCGCACAGGAGACAACTTGACAGCAGAAAGAGAAGAATTTGAAAATCTTGCAGAAATAGTTGAGGATTTTAAACACAGCTGGAGATTGTCAAAAAAGTTTTGGGTTCAGCTTCAAAAAGTAAGTTACCCAGCTGTTACAATACACTGTACTGTAACTTCCATCAAAAATTTATTCTTTGATGTTCCTAATCTGCTGTTGTTTGGAGTTCATCCTACTGTAACTCCCTGTTTAATAAACCACACTTCACTCCCAGAGATAAGATTTTGTTTAATGGACATTTCAGACAAACACAGAAGCATGAATTCTTATGACAAGTTACAGTTAATGAGGTCTTAGAGCCAGACAAGTTTTTACTCAGTTTTCATCTATTTCTTTACTGTCCTTCCTGCATTTTATTTCTTCTTCCAATTTCTCTTCTTTGCTCAAGGGAGAGTTTAATACCAGGTTGGTTGTTTTTTTTTTTTTAGACTATTCAAAGATACACGCAGAACTAACGGGATAACAATGCTACAGAACCTATTTCTATTTCCAAACAGAAAAATTCTATTTCCATCCAAAAAGTTCGACATTTAGCAGATATAAACGTAGCCCATAAATCGTAAATGCCTCCACTACTTCTGCAAAGCTACAACTAAGAACAGATTAAAAAAAAAAAATAAAGTGCTTTCCCATCCTATATCTAGTGACTTACAGTTACTAAACACTAGTAGCAACAATTAAGATTTCCTTAAAATTAGCATTTGCCTTCCAGTATAGCCAAATTTCAAACATGCTGTGCAAGCAAACTTGCAGATGCTTTCTTGTTTCTCCAAGAAATAGATAAATCAGAACTGCTGCTCAACTTAGCTTTAAACTGTCATTAAAGGAGAAAACATCCTAGTGTGTGGGAAAACTTTATTTGGTAGAAATGAGTATAATGATTTCTTCTACTCGTTTAACATTTAAGAAACACAAAAGGAAAATTTTCCAAAATATGGCTAAAAATATTTTCTACATACATTTTAATGAAGATTTATTATGCATTTATTTTCTTAATTCTTTCTCTTTCCAAACAATAACTGTTTTGGTCAAATAAAACTTACTACAGCACTTCAAAAAGTGTAACACCATTTTTTAAGAGAGTCATGACCTTTATTCAGCCAGTATCTAGCAAAACCCAAGTCCTGCTGTTACTGCTGACGGGTACTTGCTAGACCATCTGTTATTTTTAAAAAAAAAAAAAAAAAAGGACTGGAATTTTAGAGTATTCAAAGTCTCTCAGAGCTGCCACTGAGGTGAGCTTTTTAATAAATTGGCAAAATACTTCCAAATTTAAGTAAAGCGCAGACGCAATGCACTGACTTTCCTCCTCCAAAGTGAAGTATAGAATTTTGCATTCTGGTTTCAGTAACTATATTTGTATTATTTGGCAGTAACAAGTGATTAGAAAATCCATTATTAATGGCCTAAAAAAGAATAAATTAAATAGCTGGGTTTTTATGTATAGTAAGTAAATAAGAGAAGGTAAGACATGCTATCCTGTGAACAAGACAAAGTACTTAGATGAAGCCAGGTTCCTAAATACAGGTAGGTGCCCCCAAAAAAACTCATGTGGGTATGTGTCTGGACGTCTGAAAACAAGGTAACTCTTCATAGACTATTGTACTATCATTTGTCTCAAGTACTGTTTGCAGAAGGGAGGTTAAGTTATGGACAAGCAAAATAGTCTAAAATTACAAAGAAATTTAAAATTTATAGGAAAACTCACTTACCTGTCATAACAGTTGATGTCATCTAGCCAGCAGCCTTGCTTCACAATTTCAATTGATCCAGAAATATTCTTCCATGTAGCAAAACAGTGTCGTCTTTTATCTTTATCACCATAACAAGGTTCAATACCACTGCGATTTGTTTTATCTTTTTCCCAATTAGCGTTGTAGTAGATACACTCCTGTGTTTCTGATCTGCCAAGTATGGCACCTTTCAGGAATGAAAAGAAAATCACAATTAAATGGCATTCTGAAGGATGAGACATATGAACAGTCAAAACTAAAATATCATACACCTCTTGTGTCAATATACCCTCTGCTCTCTTTTTTTTTTTTTTAATAAAGAAAGAAAACATTTAAAATTCACAAGCATTCCAAAGAAGTGTTGAAACATAAAACAAAGATCTTCTGTTGACTCAAACTGTGACTTGGATAACTTATCAAGATTTGAAGAAATATAGAACAGGTTATGGCAACACTTTTCCCTGAACAGCAATAGTAAAGAAACTTTAAAATACTGAACAGTAAAGATTTAGCTATAATATTAGCCAAAAAAGTTTTAGTTAGTAGCGTTTACCAAACGGCATTTTTGTCTCATCTTGTTCCATGTGCCGAAAAAGCAGTTAGTACATCTTAGAAACCTAAGCCCAACGAGTAACTTCAGTTTCAAGCCACCAACACCTTTCCCCCTAGCTTTCATCCGTGATGAAGCTTCTTAACACAAAGCACTAAAGCATAAGACACGCTATGCTAAAATAGTATCTTTTATGTCATTCTGACTTGCCAAGCCAACTGCTGGAACTGAGACCCTTAAGTGTGAGGGAACTGTCCCGAATCTCCAAGCACAGCACTGGGTTTTTGCTGTGTGGTCCCACCCATCAGCTGTAATGTAAAAGACATTAGGTCTTTGTCATAACTCAACAACCAAGTGCTTCTGCTCTCAGAAGGCCCGGGGCACATCTTCCCTTCCCATGGCAGGTGCCCAACATGCGTAGTGGGATCACCCACGAGGGCTGATGTCCAGGCTTCCGGCAATAAAAGCCAAGTGATGTTTGGAGGCCAAAGCACCAGTGCAGTTAGACTGCGTTAAACATGCTAGTGGACCAGAATGGACTAGTAGACTGGTTTAACCTACCCTGATAGCATGTGATTGGGGTTTTTTGGTCATCCCGGTATTCTTAAAAATAAAGTTTCCTAATTTTTGAATTTGTGTCCTTTAAATAACAAATATAATCGATTCATCAATGCCTACTGACAGCCTGTAGCAAAGCCAGCAAATCTGAAGACTAAGGCACCTCTAAGTGGAGCTAACTTGATAGTTTTGACATGATCTGAACTGCGGGTCTGGTTTCTGCAAAGGTAAAGGGTTGTTAGGATTCAAAACTGTTAACAACATACTGCAAGGGAGTTAATAACTGGCTTTTACTCCTGTTCTTATCTTGTCAAATACTGCCATGAGCATGTTATTAATCTTCATCATTTAACACTGTCCTGGTTTTAGCTGAGAGCTGTTAATTTTCTGCATTGTCCTGGCTGAAACCAGGACAAAAACACATTAAAAACATGGAAAAACAGAAGCGTAGGGAAAATAAGAGCTAAAGAATCAGAGGACTCACTTCAAAATTCAGGAAGGGTCAGGAGGATGACAGAGCACATTTACTTTGCCTGTGCACCCGTCTGATATTTACAAGAGACAGCTACATTACACATCATGCTGAAGATCAGATTTAAACAGAAAAGGTCTTCCATGGCAGTCAGTTTCATACATATTTATTTGTATCACTCATTACTCCCTTTATTCCCATGTATTCACGATAATTTTGATACATCAGCTATTGCCTTGTAGCCATACCCATACTTCTCCTACACAAGGGTGTAACAAGCAGAGAAGCTATAACCCTGACTTCTTTTGTGGGATGAAATCTTTGTCACTCAGGCACTGGTAGGCGGTGGGGGTCAGGGTGACTGGTACAGGCTTCCATCACATAACACCTCCTCAAACCCACACAACTGACAGTAAGGTAATTTTGCTCAGTAAACAGATCCGACTGTACAGGTACTAAAAAAGTTGCGGCTCTTGGGGTGACAAGAATTATTTCAAACTGAAAATTGCTGCAGCCCTCTTGAAGTGCAGCTCTGGACATCAGAGTCAAGCGCCGCACAGGCCATACTGGGCATCCCACATTACCACCTTCAGAAACTTTTGACTTTGACGCATTCCCAAAATAGGCAGAGGATACTGCTTACGCTTTTTGGGAAAGAGCCTGGATGTTCAATGGGAGAAATGCACTAGCCAGCTGGTAACACTGCGAGATGCAGCATGTTAACTATTATATTCTTTGTGCTGCGATGGCCTGACCTTTACAACTCCCAGCTATGGCAAGAAACAGATGAGGCAACAGATTGAACAATTTGGTTCTGTCAGTGCAATAAAGCAGAAGTCCTGGATTTCTCTCATACGTGCCATTCCTTTTCTTCTGCTGCCAAGCCTAGCTTTGAAGGACCACAGACAAGCTGAATCTGGTAAAAATCAGAAACTACGGTAAAATTAACTTTGCACAAATACTCTCCTTATACACGTCCTCTCTATAGTCAGGCTTTCTGTTCAAACTAAGCAACTGGCCAGCAATCACACTCTTACAATAGTGGCTTTGGATCTGACCAGAGCATCCAATCTTAATACCTCCTCTAGCAGCAAGCTGACATTTGCAATAGGGCTGGCCAGACTAAACTGATATATGGACGTATCAGGACAATCTTGCCTGTAGAAAAGCAGGAACATGGTGGAAGCCATGGAAGAACAGAAGGGGAACCACACAAAGAAGGCAGCCCTGACCCTGCTGTGCAAAGGAAGCATCTGCTTATAACCAGCTCTGTCATCCCCTCCACAGGAATTGAACTCTTAAGAGGAAAAGGGCAGCTGACACTTAATAACAACAGCAAATTTATTTGGGTCCCAGTTTAGGCATAGTATGTCTACAAGGAAAGTCCTACGCCCATTTTGAGTGGTGACAAAGTGTTTTCATATGAAACTGTCAGGTCCGCAGGGAATCCATTACTGAATCTCAAAAGGCAAAACGCTGCAGTTTAAAGAAGCCCTCAGCAAAGCCCCAGCAGTATCCTATGGACTGAACTTAAAGAATGAAAGCTTCCGAGAGGAACATACATTGAAAAAAAGCAAAGAATATTCAAGTACATAATAGAGTTTAGTTTCGGCACGTTAAGACAGATCGCATTTAATATATGCTGTTATCGTATTGCAGTTAGCGTGCTGCTGTATCGCTATACATTTGTGTTCATCCACAACAGCTGCAGTAAGAAAAGAAAACCAACATTTGCTAGTGAACTTCTGAACTGCTGGTAATACAGAATACACCATAATTGTCAGCAGTACAGAAAGCAATTTTATTAGAGCACACAAGTGCGGTCTGGAAAATCTCACCTTAGTAGGAATCTGAAGGGCTGGCTACCATGTTTTCAAGCAGAAAGACTATACGAATTTCTGAAAAAATCTAGCTAGTTTTTTTAATTAAAAAAAGGGGCAAACAGTGAAACCTATGCATAGCTACTAAGAAGGACTATACTAACACAACCCTAATTCAGAAAGGGATTACCGGAAAAAGACACGACGAAATATGAATTCTCTATTACAGAGACCACTCCATTACCCTCTGAGGGAAAAGAGAGGGATACCAGCTTCTGGGAGTTGATCATCTAGCTTTGCTTAGTAAACCTCAAACTGAGCAACATGGCCATATAGGTCTGTAATGCTGGAATGGCTTCACGACATTTTTAATAAAAAGACTAAAACGTGACCATCATCATCTCCCTCATTTCCTGAGAAGGCTTCACAACAGACCCCCCCAGACCCCAAATACTGCTTCTGCAGCAGATTTGGTTGGTGACACCACGTATAGACACAAAGGCTTCCAGTCAAAGGAAAGATAAATCTGATTTCTTGCTGAAGTCTGGCAAAATTTTTAAGCTGAAGTCATGAAAACTGGTGAAAAGGCTAGAAAGATTAGTTTCATGGCACCAAAATCTAAAACACAAGTGTGGAAAAAACCCACAAGTCTTCTGAAAGCCAGTCTATGCATGGAGATTGCTCTAATGGGTGCTCCCAATGTGCATTTCACACATTCTTAACTAGAAGGGAACTAAAAATAAAATTTCAAACTTATTTCTGCATGTCTTGCAACACTAGACAGAACTACAGGCTACTTTTCCATCTAATGTTTGAGATGCAAATGGCAACACTGATGTCTGGAAAGGGTAATCACATCTGTATTTCAGAGCTGCACAACCTACCCAGAAACATCAATGATGCTGTACTTGCACTTGATTCTATTATGAGCAGTAATGACAGTATTAGTAAGGATTTGTACTCAGGAATACTCATGTGATAGAGAAAGACTTCTTTGCTGTTTCTTAGAAAACCTAGCATATTAAAGAATGAAAGGGTGAAGTTTAGTCTGGCAGCCACTTACAGTAGAAAGGCTACTTAAACTGTTTTATGTTTGAGATGAAACTGAACTCATTCTGAGCACTAAGATCCACAAACTTCTAAGGAATGGCGTAGTTTAGTAGAATGAGCTAGTTGAACAGAATGGCCTGAAGCACCACAGGGACTGGACATCGTGAGTTACTCATTGGACAGAACCACCCATTTGCTAAGAGAACTGAACTGTAATGTGCTGTTGTAGGGGAACAAAAAAGGAGAGAAAGTGTAGCATAAATAGAAACTGCATCTGAAAAAACTTCAGTTACTGTACAGGTATCTTTTTCAAGTACTTGTCCATATATCTTACTCTATTTGTTTCCACAGTGATCTCATATACACTTTCTAGATGCACAAATATATCTAAGAACAGACTACAAATACATGCTGAAAAGGCCCAGCTTTGATGTTGCCGCAAGCAGGAAGCAGGCTTTTATCATTCTGTAGTTTTTCTGATAACGCCCTGGGGAACGTCTCTCAAAGGAAAAATAAAAAGATTATTTTCAACCTAATAAAGCAAACTGAGTTACAACAGAAAGGACCTATTCTGTCCTCCTTATACACACCAGTATGTCCCAAAACATGTTTTGACCGTCTTTAGACAAGTATTAGGCCTATTACCATTGTTCTCAATGCGCGCAGGTCAAACCAGGACTGTACTTAGTATATAAAAGGAGCCAAAGTACATTCATTAAATCCAAACACAACAGCAATTAACTTAAGCAAAGCAATAATCAGGAAAAAGATAAACAAGGCAGTAAAGTAACAAATCGCCTGAACTGTTGTCACACTGCCTTATACAGAAGAAGCGTATCTTTTCAGACTAGAATTTCTCATTATCATTTCCCTTTTCGGTGTGTTCCTCCAAGCCTGCACTGTAGTTAATCAAAGAGTCACAGGGGAAGAACGGAGAAATGCCACCAACATGCTGCACCTCTGCGGAGAAGTCTGAGAGACTTCGTTTCTTTTAAGAGGCTAAAAGGTTAATCTTAAAAATTTAAAAGTTAACCTGATGTTCTAAAAGGTTTGTTTCTTTTCGTAAAATAAAATTTAGAAGTGAAAAAATAAATGAGTTTGCAAATCAACATGGGTCCTACAGTAAATTTGGAAGTTTCAGTGTAGCTTTTTGTATAAAAATAGCTATATTAAACTTGAATTCTCCAGGAGTATAGTGGGGGGGGGTGTGGGTGTAAGAGGAAAGCTATATTTGCTTAGATATCTCATTGTATACTTTGAAAATATTTCAATTTCTTTTTGCAGTTCACACTTTGCCAAAATGGAAGACTTGTAGGAATGAGCCTACCCCGGAAGCATGAAATTCTCTAGCTGAGATGAATGCTTCTGAAAAAGAGCTTTCCAGAGCAAGAATCCTGTGCTAAAAAACTGAAGAATGATCTACCTAATGGCACTGCACTAAGCCTTGAAAGCACAAGCTTCTAGATATATTGGAAAATATGGAGGATGATGTCACCTACAAATCAGAAATACAACTGAGAAAGGATGGGGGAAAGAAAGAGAGAATATCATTCCACTTCTACACTGTTCAAAAAATTTAACAATTCCTTGCAAGCCTTTGTTTGCTAGAAAACCAGAAACGTGTCGTCTTGGATTTGCAGATATCAGTACAGAAGACTACTTTTTTTTTTTTAAAAAAGTCAGCTGCTATAACCACTTCATGTTATTTTATAGATATCTATCTATCTTGTGTTTACAAAAAAAAAATTATCTTGAGTGTGAATCCAGATTCTACTCAGCATTAACAACGTATTCACCTGTTTCTGAAGTTAGACAACTCAAACACTGTTAGGTATCACTCCCGAATTCAGGAGAGCTTCTAGGACAGAATCAGGTAATACATACATTTCACTTTGGAAACAAATGACCAGGGAGGCAGGCGTGGTATTTGATCTCTCTTTTTGTCACATATCCAAAGGCTGGTGCTCTGGCAGTGGAAGGTGGGGTTGGACCAGCTTTTTTCTGATGTTAAACGGCCAATGGACAATGCATTAGTCTTTGAGATGAGCTACAGAAGTAATAAGTACACCTGAAGAACTCTGTACACGGCTTGCATAAAGCACCATTTCTCTTCAGGGTGCAAGCCATGGGCCAAGCCACTCTGACATGCTTAATCTCATCAACACTTCATTTTTACAGTTCTACTCAATATTTCAAGGCACTGCAATATTGTAGTTCTAGTAAAAGAGATCTGGCAGACTTAGGTATCACACAAGTTACACTATTTTTTTTAACAGAAACACCACTTCAGACTAGAAAATTCTATCTGTGCATGACCTGCCACACAAAGTTAGATAAAATCAAATGAAAGAACCAGGACTTGGGAATCTGTAGAAGAGATGCCCTTAAAACATCCTGAACATTCTCCACCTGTGAACCCGTATGCAAAAGTGGCCACTTGACCTTTCACAGTTCAAGCTTGAGTAATTAACCACACTGAAGAAACCTGTGCATCTATAGAACTGTGAACTCATCCTGATGGCTTCTTCAAAAGAATATTTAAGAGAGGCTGTTAAACTATTTATTCATTTAAACAAAGAGCTACAGAATTTGGAGACCTGGGATTTTAGAAGTACTGGTGGCAGAACTAATAGAAAGCGCCCTTAAAGGGCGAGGCTGCAAATTCAAAGAAAAGGATGCAATATGAGGAACCTCTTAGTTCAAGTCTTAGTTTGAGAGACTCCACTGTACCAAAATAACACCTCCATTTGAGTGCTTAAAGAAGATGGCATTAAGGGGGGTAGTCATGATATGCGGAGTCCTCAGAGGCCACTGCAGGAAGCATTAACAGTGGCATCTAAATTTCGATGAGCTCTTGCTCAAGGAAAAAAGAAGCTGAAATTACTTTTGCAGTATGTGTTCCTCCCTGTAGTCCCTCCAAGCAGTCTGCCTGATTGTCAGAAAAAGTTATTAATAAAATCATAATAGGATTTTGTAGAGAACTTCCATTTTCTACCTTGTACTTCCAAAAATCTTAAGGCTGGATTTAAGGAAGTGGAAAAAAACCAAGCCTCTGGTGTTCAAGTTTTCCAAAATCATTTCAGAGCAAAGCACGTGCAGAACATGGAGAAAGAGTGTCAGGCGACATCTATGTTCTTTAGGCAGAAATTAAGGTGCCAGTAATGGTACAACTGGCATCTATAGCATCAGCTGGCTACCTCTGAAATAAAGGCTGTCATCCTCTGGGAATCTCTGGAAATTTCAAGTTAAGTGTTATTTTTCACACTTCTTGACTTCAAGGGAAGACACTAAAACACAGGCTGATGTTTTCAAGTTCAAACATGCCATTTCTGTCACTGCAAGGTGTGAGCAGCACAGAATAGAAAAACTCTTGTCTACTGTCTAATGATTTTGTACGGGAAAAAAGCTTGAAAGAGTCTGTAAATGGTTTAGCTTTTCAAAGCACAGCCTTGGGCACGCACTCACCTGATACACGCTGGCAGCTTTTATAGACAGTATTGGTCAAACATCCCTTCCCCAACACAACAGAGAAGGTATTACAGGAGGATAAAAATCTACCACAATAAGTAATGCAGGGCTCAATACCAGCAAAGTTTAAATTCTGCAGGATTCAGAGGATGAAAAAACTACTCAGGGCCAACAGACACTAATGCTAGAAATACACACAGTTTCCAGGTAGGATTACCCTCCTCTCCTCAGCACAAGACCCCAAAACCCAAACAGCAACAAAAAAAAAATCAATCACTATAGAAAATTATCAGAGTGGCTGACCTCAAAGGAAAAGATGTTTCACATCAGCAGAGATTTAAGAGGAAGGGAGAAACAGGAACATGGCACAGATGAAAGGGACAATGTTTGCCTTAAAAGGTCCCTCCCACCACTGCCCCCAAGAATACTGGTCCTCAATACACTATGCAGGTTTGAATATATAAACCAAACTCAATTAAAAAATCAGTTTTTGATATTAAAAACTTTAAGACTGGGGTTCTGCTGTACCCTGACTATCTAGGAGGTATCATCTACAACTGTCTCCCGATGAGGCTCAGGTAAGGCAGCTGCTCATGAAGTAGCTAGGGATGCTCTCCCATTGCACAGGTGTGAGTAACACCATTTCCACAGTGTCTTAGAATGCTGTTATTAAACTAAAAAAACCACGTAAGGCACTTCCCTAGTAGACTAAAGCCTAAATAAGCCACCTAAGGATATCAAACCTAGATTAGGAAGACATGAATCGTTTTGAAGGATGACTATCATGCTGGTGGTGGCAACTAGCAGAATTTCTATTTTGAGGCCTGACAGCAAGTTTCCCAGCAATGATCTCAGATACCTGTCATAGCTATTCATCTGATTTGAGACTCCCAAAGCTTGCAGAATCCTGCAGTGCTTCGCTGCCAGCGTACATGCTGCAGCATACCAGATAAGCAAACTTCCTCCCTCTCTACAGACTGCACTAAACAATCTAAACTCTCCACACAGCGAAAGGGAACCAGTCTGCAGATAGTTGCGTAAATGTGGGGACTTCTCATGGACAGCATCCATGAGATGCCTCTACTGGCAATGCCCAGTGGTTTTTGTCTGCTTCGCACCTTGGTCATACCTCAATAATCCCCGGCTGTGAATCTCCATGGTATTTCTGATCAAAACAATAATTTCAGAGGGATCATTTTATTGAAGTTCTTCTCTGAGCTGTGAAACTTTGTAAGAATTGCCCAACTGTGAACTATGAAACATTTTTAAGAACCTTCTCCAATGAAAGTTTGAAATTCCTGCAACCTCATGGAGATGGGAAATTCTAGCATATTAATCACTTAATGGAAAAGCACTAAAAAAGCCTCACAGAAATTCTGTGTCTTTAAATTTCCTTATCTGATTAGACAGACAAGATCAATAAATGAAATTTTCTCCAACTCCTTTCCCGTAGTGTTTATTTCATGCATCTTCCAGAATCCCATTGCCTATGACCAGCATCAACATTTCATTGGTATATACAATGAGAAACAAGGAATGATGTCTCCTCTTCCCTGCAAAGAGAATCCTTTCTGATCCCTCAAAAAATGTACACAGAAGAGCTAAGTCAGGTTAGTTACAATAAAATACTATACCTTTCACCTTCCAAATCAGCCAAGTTCACTGCAAATTTTTAGCAGTTTGCAAAGAAAACAGAACCACACACCAAGGCAAGCACAGTCAAGACATCCATGAGGCAAGCATTCAACTTCACATTTGATGTTTCCTCCATGTGATGTATCCTACCCCCACTTCTTTTTCTGTCTTTCAGGACCTTATATAACTATTTAAAAGACAGGACCAGTCTGATTCTGTCTTAAACTCGGATCTCAAACAAGCCTCTGCGGGTGTTGTGTCCCACTCTGTGGTACTGCAAGCAAAAACACTACACAGTTATCCTTCACATGCTGATCAGACTTCTTATGTTAATTAAAATTCTTTTGCCATCTCTATACTTCACTTTTTTCCCTGTGGTTACAACAAAGATCCCAGCCTAAATATACCAATAACCAATTTTCACTCTTTTTTTTTTTNTTTTTTTTAAAGCATCGGCTCTATTCTTTTGCTTAAAACTGGCCCAAAACCCATATAAACTGCTAAGCTGTTTGGCCTGTCTGAGCCAGCAGCTGACTGGCAGTAGCTAGGTGGCTGGCTGATGAGTACACATACACTGACCAGAAGATCCAGACAAGCTACAGCTGCCCTTGTCCAGATGGCAGCTAAACAGTATGAAAGACAGGTTCCAGATTTGTGTAAACCGAGAGAGGGATTACCTTGGACATGCCAGCAAACAGAGTAACATGGTGGGGAAAAAGCAGGATCCAGTACTGAAAAATCCAAGCCTTTAAAGGTTCACCCATTCAATGGAGATGGAAAGACTTCTTTAACTCTCCCTTAGCTTTCCAACATATTTATGGAAAATCATCAAGTTTAGCTCCAGTCTTCATCCCACATAGTCAATGATCCAGGGGTTTTTTTGTATCTTCATTTTCCTTTTCACTACCCCATCACAACAGCAGGCCTTTCCAAGCTCATCTTTCTTACACAGGTTGGCCAGAGTGACATTTAATACTTAAAGAGATCTCCAAAGACTTGTCTGATATCAATATCAGTTTTGTTCGCTAGGAAATATCCTTCAGAAGCATTTTAGGATCATATGCATCACAGCCACATCACATTAGTAGCTCACGGTATCTGTTATAATGCAAGCCCACAGTTTGAAATACATTTTTAAGTTGTAGCGCAATCAGAAAAGCAGATTCTGCTGTACAGTCTCACAAACAGCTGAACTGGCACAAATGAGTGGAAGTAATTCCTTCCTTCAGCCACCAAACTTAAATAAATGTCAAACTGCAGCATTACACATCTGAATAAATACCTATCATCATAAAAATGCTAATATGTTTTTGACTGCTGAACCCTTTTCCTAAAACAAAAAAAACCTGCATAACCTTCAACTTTGCCGTATCTGTTTAATTCCATTTCTACTGTCAAGTCCTATTTACATGAAATTCGAAAGCTTTTCTACTTTGAAACAATTTTAAAATTTGTGTCTTTATGTTCTGAAATTGGCATACAAAATCCAGCAAAACTGCTGCCTCTCTACCTCTAGCTAAACTGGCTGTCATTTGAAATGGATTTTCGCTTTGTCCCCTCTCAGGCTGCCTCGCTTTGCTCACTGTATCAGACCGTAAATCTGAGTATTACGTAAAAATTCCCATTCAGTTGGCTTGAAGCAACCCACATTTTTATGGACAAGAACACTGTTGATATGGCAAGCACATACTCTTCTTGCTTTCAAGCTCCTAGAGTCAACTCTCCGTGTCTCAACCTCCAAACACAACAACGGCAGGTCCAGCTACACAAAACCTCAACTGCAGCTCAACTCCTGTCAACCACAACACTCATCTTCAACTAAAAGGATGGAAGAGATAAGTACCAAGATTTTTTTTTGTTTCAAGTACCTTGTTCTGGACTTCTTTTCTAGAGAAGATCAGGGAAATCCAGAGTCCAACTACCTCATGGAGCATTCTTTAAGTAAAGATTTTCACCATATGTAATACTCACAATTTAAATACTCTCATTACTTTTAACCCCCATCATCAGCTTCCCAGGATCTAGAGATACCACGCAAAGTGAGCTTTCCCTCAGGAAGTGAGAGCTGACAGAATTTCCCTAGAAATCATTACTATGCCAGCTTTAACGTAGAATAAATTCTGATATAAGTGACTGGTAAACTGTCAAAAACTTCAAGTATTTAAGACTCACAGTAAAGATAAAAAAACCCCGATGGACCAACAAAGCCATTTCCTAATGCACCTCAATATTAGTCTATTCTTCTGCTCCATTTTTAAGAATCTTTATAGATTGTCATGAAGCAGATTTTGCTATCCACTGATCATTTTTTTATATTATTACTAATTGTATCCAGAAAAACAAGACCGACAACTAGAAGAACAAATCCGAAAAGGAAATACTTCAAAACCAAAAGGAGGTTATTAAAGTCACGATACTATATACTTAACTTATTTTGTATTTGTACTTATTTTTGTCATCAAAGCTTTAAGAATAAGTCAGTGGAAAATAGAAGCAATTTAAAATTTAAAACTCTTAATGGTGTCCTAGAGCACAACTCTGTAGTTGTGACTTTAAGAATATGCTACACATTGGACAACAAACACATTTATTGTCATTACGACAGTTAAACACAGCAACTACCACAACAGCTGTCTTAAACAGATCAGCATTGAACCAACATGAGAATCAGATCAATACAAAAATTACCCAAGATCACGGCTTTTATTCCTCTTACCTGCCTACAAACACTTACAAACAGTCTACATTTGCATGCAGTGTTTTTCTTAAGTTGGGGGGGGGTGGGGGGGTGGCAGGGGGAAGAAGCGCCTTTTCTAAGGCTGTTTGATGTTTGGTATGAAGCAAGGCAAGCAGACATTTGAAAATATTGCCAGAGCTCAACCCTATAGCTACCTCCAAATAGATACTACAATAGTTTCTTGTTTATTAAAAGGTAACTATGCACATGCCTTCTAAAGTTTGGCCTCAAAAAGTGGCAAAAGAAATAGTCATCTCTCCAGAAAGTCTTCTCAAAAGAAATTCTGAAGTGGATGAAGATTGCTGTTATTCTTCCACCAGAAAAAAATACTTCTGAATTGCTGTAATTTAAACCATACACTGGGAAATCTAGGAGAACAGTATGGAATCACCCCTCTTTTGCCTTATTAGAGTGAATACCAGTTCAATTCTCTAAGTAATCTGTAAGTCATCTCCCTATTCCCTAAAATGCATAGATAAAAATATTTTTATAAGAGAGATATATATAAATATACCAACATCAAGTAAATTAGAAAAAATCCAAGTAAGGAAAAAGCAAAATATTCCTGTTTGTGGTTATGTATGAGTAACAAAAATTTGATGTCAATCTGCAATGTCTCACTTAAAAGTACAAAATACCTTTTCAAAACTTAAGATTACTGCTGGAATTATCCCTAAGTATGAAGATACTGAAGGCATGTTTTAAAGGCTTTAAATGTCTAAACATTTAACAATTAATACATCAAATTAAATTCTCATTAAAAACCATGCACATATGCTTAGTAAAACTGAAGTCAACAGCACTGTGCTTCACTGTATGTTCGAAAATTATTGAAAATCACACTAAAAGCTTACTGCTACTGGATTTTTGTGGGGTGTTTTGGGGCTTTTCTTGGGGGGATGTTTGGTTGGGGGTTTTTTTAGGGGGGGTGTTTTTTGTAATTTTTTTTTTTTTTTCAGCCAATCACATACTCAGTAACTCATGATCAAGCTGAATTTTGGTACTACATACCCTCATTGTATAGCCCATACCTGGTATAGTACAATAATCCTAAACTATTTAAAGTAGTTTATAGCATGCAAATCTCAATGAAAAAATCGCCTTATTCAATGAAGCCCATTTTGCTTCATTTAACTTTGCAAGAAAACCTTAAAAATCCATTTCTTACAAAACATTATAAAAAATTTTTAGTGTTTTCAATATGCTAATTCAAAGTATTAAGATAATTTACCAGAATTTTATTAAGAAATTACTCTCAGGAAGCCCAGGTCTATGTAAAAGTCCTACACAGTTCTCAACTACTTAAGTGTCTACATATAGAACAGCAACTCCGGTTCAACCAGTGCATCAATTATCTACCAGGTAATGCTTTTAAAACAGGGGGAATCCAGATTTGCTGTGAGAGACTTGTATTCAAATTTTTTATTGTAATTAATTTCCCCCAATAGCTATGTCACCATTCAGGCAAAATTACAGATCTCCATAATGATAACCACGCTCTAATACAAAAATATTAAATTTCATTACTAAATTTAAAAAAAAATAAGTAAAAAGAAAAGAAAAAAAGAAAAAACATCACGCATCATTGCCGAGATACAAAACCGGAACAGTTTTAGCACTGTATAGCTACGGATTGGAAAACAATTAGGTAATGGTAAAGTACTGAGCAACGCACAACTCTCTGCCTCCAATAATGGATTTACGAGTGTTTTACAACAGCTAAGTATTATTTAACTTACCATCTAATTACTTCTCCATCCATTTTGTATACTTCATGAGTACATGGAACCACGTTCCCAAACTTGGATTTAAGACACCGTTGTGGTCTAAAAGCTACATACATTTCATAAACAACTCCCACTAACAGACTTAGACAAAGCAATCGGTGGCAGCAAAAACAAAAGTTATAATAGAAAATAAACCTCATCTACTTTAATATTTAATGGAACTACCCAAAATGTTTTACTGACTGACCATCAAATAGTTTATTAGTATTAAAAGGATTCCCTTCACTTAAAACTTCCCCACAAAATAGATGAAAAATTAGTCCTGTACAATCTTCAATTGATAAATAAATGAACAGAAAAAACTGATTATTCCAAGAAAAATCATTCCAGTTGTATTTGGTGTGCACAAGCGAGGAACTGGTTATTTCTCAAAGCAGTGAAAGACTTAATACCAAAACAAAGACTACTATGTCCAGCTCGGGGGGGCCCCAGGACAAGAAGGACATGCTGTTGGAGCAAGTCCAGAGGAGGCCCCCGAGATGCTGCGAGGGCTGGAGCCCCTCTGCTCTGGAGACAGGCTGAGGGAGCTGGGCTTGTCCAGCCTGGAGCAGAGGCGGCTGTGGGGAGCCCTTGGAGCCCCTCCCAGTGCCTGCAGGGGCTGCAGGAAAGCTGGAGAGGGGCTGGTTGCAGGGCAGGGAGGACCAGGCCAAGGGGAAGGGCCTGAAGCTGCAGGAGGGGAGCTGGAGCTGAGCTGGGAGGCAGCAATCCTTCCCTGGGAGGGTGCTGAGGCCCTGGCACAGGGTGCCCCGAGAAGCCGTGGCTGCCCCTGGCTCCCTGGCAGTGCCCAAGGCCAGGTTGGATGGGGCTTTGGGCAGCCTGGGCTGGTGGGGGGTGTCCCTGCCCATGGCAGGGGGTGGCACTAGATGATCTTTCAGGTCCCTTCTAACCCAAACCATGCTATCATTCCATGATTTGAGAAACTCAAAGCTTTTAGATCTTTTGCTCTGCCATATAGTGGACAAATACCTGCCCCTGAAATTTTATCCTATTCAGGTACTCTACATGTCACTGCTGTGCTTGACCCTTTTTCACAACTTGAAGCAGTCCAGTTCAATCACCTTGAGTTGCAAGGGTGATGGTCAGGAAGAAAAAAAATCTTGGTTTAGTAGAATGAAATAGGTATTAACAGATCACTAATATCAGAGAATTGCAGCAAGAAGATCAAAGAAGCTACCACCCACCTTTAGGTGTATACCAACAGGAGGGACACACACACACACACACACGTACCTAAAAACACTTCATGTTAATTCACTCCCTATGAGTTTAACATTTTGAATAACATCTGTATCTGAAATATGTCAAATGATAGTTTTAACACTTTAAACATACAAAATACCAATTTTTTCTACTTGCTGAACCTATCCAAATGTGTAATTTTTACAGTACTTAAAGAAGTATCTTTCTATATAAACATATATACATAGGAAAACCAGTTAAGGTACATTCTAGTGTTCAAGAAAGGAAGATGATAAATGTAATAGAACCAGTTTTAATCAAGATCAAAGCTGTAGGAGAATGCAGACAGACAGTCTAGACTGCTTTACTTCTGAAAGCCTAAGCATATAAAGCAACATCTGCAGAGAACATTAATCACATTTAGTCTACAATATTATCACCTCCTAAGCAAGCAGAAACAACTTTTACTTAAAAATCATATGCTTATATGTAACAAGCATTTTTAATTATCTTTAAATTAGATATTTATCACTGATTACAAAGCTATTCTATTGATTCTGAAATACACTAATGTAATTTTAAACACACTTGCATAGTTCCCTGGATAAAGAATTTGAGGACATAAAGGACAGAAGAAAGCATTGGTAAAGAAACCTAGGAACAGCAACAGAATGATTTTGGCACTGCTGATATGAAATGGGAGTTCCCTAAATACTGAATTAATTTCTGATTTGATCTTCTGCATTTAATACTACAACTCAGCAGGCAGTAATAAAATCTAAGATATTTTCTATACACAGTTTTCTTAAACTAGCTTTGGGAAATGACTTGAGAATATAAATAATCAGATTTCTTTCCATTTTTTTTCTAAAAAAATTACCTTGCTCCTATAATTTTTATGGGCAATTAAGAATTGGAGAGGCGGTGTATATAAAGAATATTTATGTGATAATACATATCCTTTAACAAAAAGAATCTGTATCTTGTGTACATTGGTTTATTCCATTCTCACTTATAATTTTGCATACTCACTAGCAATCACTTAATTTCTTTTATTAAAAAGTGCCTTGCATTAAAGTTTTCCCTTCTGCCAAAATTTTCATATGATCTACCCTTCCTGAAGAGCCTGGGAGAAACATACCCACAAAAAAAGTCCCTCATATCATAAACCTGGGGCAACAGCTGTGAAAATTTAGAACATTTTAAACCCACAGGAACAAAAAACTGCAACCTGTAACTTCTGCATCAAGCTCACAGGTTTTTTTAAAGAGCCTACATCCCACAGGAACTCTAACGAAATGCAGCAGCCAATTCAAAATTTATGAGTCTTATTCAAAATATCGGTGTTAAATTTCTCAGTTAAAAAAAGACACTGTCTATAATCTCACCTTCATCAGGATTCACTGAAAATGCTGATTTTTAATATTTATACTTTCTAACATCTTTGAGGTCAGAAATCCCTTCTCATTATAGATAATTGCCAGCCATCACATCATTTCTTAAACTAAATTGATTGAGACTTCTTAGCCCCTCAATAACACAAGATTTGTAGACAAAAAGATTATTCTTGAAGGTCTTTTTCCTCAATCTTTCCCAATTCATCAATTTCACTTTTCAAGTCAAAGCTTCAAAATAGATCCTTTACAGCAATAATCTCACCAATGCCACAGGAATATTATCTCATACTAAAGTCAATGTTTCATTGAAGTGAATATAGCAAGCACCTGTGCTTTATTCTTCTTGCACATGGAGGAGCAGAAGCATCCTAAAGCTCTGCAGTATTTCTGTAGTTCATTTGCCTACAATCTGTTTAATGAATTACCTATCTTAAATCCTACTGATTTTTTTTAATGCTAACTTTAACCTTAAAAAAAAAAAAAGCAGTTTAACAAAGGGATATTCTGCACAGCTTTGGAGACTTCCACACCTATGGAAAACACAGTGCTCTGTGAAATATCCTAATATACCATTGGTTTAAGAATCACTTCCTCAGGAAGAGAAGACAGAGCCAGCAGAAAAGTTCTGCAAAGCTGGAAGGGCAGGAGGCTGGTGGCAAAAAGTGTCAAACAAAAGCAGATTGGCATATGCAATCGGTGTACAACAATATAAAGCATGGTGTTATTTTGTTATTTAATGGGGCCACCTTGTAGTGCCACACTACAGCAATCTATTTTCTGGCCAGCTGTTCAATTTGCTTATTTGATGTATTCCACCATGATGTTTTAAGTGCTTTTTAAAAAAAAGTATTTGAGTAGGAGAGGTCATGCAGAGATTGCCTCAGAGCGTAGCTATTTATCTTCAAAAACATGGCAGTGGTTTTGACTGTGAAGGTTTTTACTGTGTTTAATTTTAATTAGGTAAATTTGATAGAATAACTAAAAGTAGACAGACTACTTTTGGTTTGTACCTAGCAAACAAAATTTAGTTTCTATCATACTGCAGCTATATAAACTTCAATTTTTATTGTCTGGCCTTTTTTTCTTTTTAATGTCAGAAGAAATACACCGCTATGCCACTAATATGTATCCGCAGAACTCTCTAAAACATTTTAACCTTTGTGAGTTTCTGAAAAGAAGGAAAATCTCACTCTTACAATGGAAATGCATGGCAATCTATTTCTGTAAAGTATCAACTCAAGCATATTCGGTAGTAATTCTACCCAACAGCCCATCACTGCTACCAACCAGCCAGACTATGGAGCTTACAGCTATGTGCTCCTTGGCCATATCAAGTTCAAGGCTGTCATTCTGGCTTCTTCCCCCCGACCTATGTGACCTCTCTGCTACGGGTATTGCTGTTCCCTTCAGAAGGCAAGCTTTGCTGTTTGGAAACTCTTCAGAGCCTAACAACATCTAACATGGAGTACATGCCCCTTCCATCTAAGGAGCCTGACATGAAAGAACTCCAGTTCACTGAAAGAATCTCAGAGGCACATTTTGTATTACAAATTCACCTAGCAAAGCTAGCCTTACTCACAGGTAAGAATTATTATTCTGCTATTAACCACGTAGCCTAGAAGAAATAACACTGTGGCTATATAGAGAACTCAGGTTTTGACAGTTCTCATCCAGCTATGAGTAAAAAAAAAAAAAAGAAATCCTGATGCCCACAGTTCAGTCAGGAATATATGTGATAGAAGGAAACAGGATGACAAACAAAAGCTTTCAGGTAAAAGTGCTGCACTTGCTACTAGAAGTTAATTTGTCTTCTAAATTTAGACAACAATTAAGAAAATTCCATCTATTGACCTGAAAACCTGAAGGCACTTTAGGATATGATTTTGACCTTAACTCTTCTTATTCAAGAACACAGTGAAAGCCAGAACATGAATGTGGCTACTACACTAAAAAGCCTCTCCACACTTTGACAAAGTAACAGTCTTAGATGATTAAGACTCTAAGTTCCACACTAATAAAAGTACCAAGCCAGGTTCCTTAAACACGTTTTCCGTACAGACCCCCTCTGCCCAGAGGCAGTGGTACCAATGTCTCCTGCCTAGAAGTGGTCAAAAACAACTGCAGCTATACTCCACTTGTATAGTCCACCTCCCAGACAGGTTATCTGCTAAAGTGTCTTCAACAACGCTCCTAAGAACTTATCAGAATCTCAGACACTTGCACTAGGAGGCAAAACCAACACTTTTTCACTTATTCTGCACAAAAGATTATAAAAAAGAAATTTAAGTTTTAATTCTGCTTATTAATGTCATTCTCTAACAAGCATAAATTCCCCAAAACTTCCCAATCCATACCTTAAGCCATGGTAGAAGTTAGCTGGTTGCTTACAACAATGCCAGTTTCTCACAGAATTCCTTAGAAACAGCATTCCACCCACTGCACATGGAGGCAGGTAAGCACGAGGCAAAGCAGTATCCCTTCATGGACTGTACCACGGGCTAACACTAAGTAATTATCCCAAGCTTCTGGTTTCATAGCATTTTGGAAAATAAGGCTAGCCTAGACTTCCCTGTGTCATCTAAGGCTTTGACAAAGCGTGTCCAGAGAAGGGCAACGAAACTGGTGAAGGGGCTGGAGCACAGGTCTTATGAGGAACGGCTGAAGGAACTGGGCTTGTTTAGTCTGGAGAAGAGGAGGCTCAGGGCAGACCTTATTGCCCTCTACAACTACCTGAAAGGAAGTTGTGGCGAGCTGGGTGTCGGCCTCTTCTCACAGATAACTAGTGACAAGTCTAGGGGGAACGGCTGCAAGTTGCGCCATGGAAGGTTCAGGTTGGAGATGAGGAGAAAATTCTTCTCGGAAAGGGTGGTCGGGCACTGGAACAGGTTGCCCAGGGAGGTGGTGGAGTCACCATCCCTGAGGGTGTTTAAGGAAAGGTTAGATGTGGTACTTAGGGACGTGGTTTAGTGGGTAATAGGTGGTGGGGGGATGGTTGGACTAGATGATCCTTGAGGTCACTTCCAACCTTAATGATTCTATTCTATTCTAGTAACAAAACTCCTTGAATATCCACCCCAATAGCTGCACACTGTACCAAGGATGAAGAATCTTTTCAGACCATCAATGATCTAGGTGAAGTAACTAGAAAATCAGAATTTTTAACCAGAAGTTCTAAAATGCACGATTCTTAGGACCAGGGGAAAAGTATCTATGTTTGAATCAAGAGTACAAGTCACAGACTGTATTATTATACACAAGCTAGTTTTGATCTGTTTTGCTCAAGCAACGTTGATGATATAGAAGCCGCAGAAGATTCCTGCACAAAAGCAACTTTAAGAGAACCCAGGACACTTTGGATTACCCTATATCATTTCAACATCTTCATTGCCACTACAGCTAAAGTCACCCAGAATAAGCAAGTTTAAAGCAAGCAGCATTATGTCAGCTACACTGAATATGCTGACACTGTACGCTTCAGTCACGTGGAGTCTGAAGAGAATTCAGACATTAACCTTGCCTAGGATCGATAACACAAACTCAAGAGGCAGATGAACTACCCAGCACTTCCTATGAACCTACCACCACAGCCTTCACTGTTCAGAGCCTGCCTTACTCACACCCTCTGATCCCCTTCATGCCCTAAAAGAACCCTCTTTCAGAACTATGCAAAAGAAACAACTACAGAATCACAACTACAACACAAGCTACAATTTAACTTTTCAAAAACATATGGTAAATGGAAGCAAAGTGAACTTTGTACGAGATCGCAACTGCTGATTCAACTCCCTCTCTCCTGCTGCAGGATCACTGGACCCAGCGCAAGGCATGCCGTGGAAGCCTGTCCTGGGGAGGGGAAGGACCGCTCCCTTCTCAGCAGGAGTCAGACGTTGTACAAGGTCAGGTGTGAAATGCAAGAGAATCTCAAGCGCAAGGAATACTTCTTTAATGTTGCCCTCCCAAAGACATATCTCTACCAAAAAATTCCTAAGTGCAAACACCAAGGCTAGAACTTTTCTCCTGTTCTGAAGAGATGAGAAAACAAATGTGTTCAAACAGTAGTTCTCTTTCATGAACTGCTATAAAGCATTTTGGCATTAAGGTGCCAGCTCAGTGTAAGAGCATACAGAGAAAAAACACAGCAGGTTTTGTCTAATTTTCAGAAATATCCTTGGGAGGAGAATGTTTTAAAAGCATAAGACAACATCAACCGTAGGCCTAACTAAAGGTTTTTTGCAGGAGTATTCAACAAGCAGGAATTACTCGATATAGAGGTTCTATCCAGACCAAGTTCAAGCACCTCTGAACTCCATCCTCCCTGAATTGGCTCATCTGTGAGACCATTTTTTATTTCCACATGTTCCGAAACAGAGTTCTACAGTTTAATTACCCATCATTATCATCACTAGTAAATGTACGTTTTCTGTTTAAAGTACCTTCATCAATCACTTCACTGGATTTGATGTGAAGCAGCTGGCCAGCATGCTGAGCAGGAAGAAAAGACAAGTTATCAGGGTACTCAGCCCCCAAAACATCCCTAATGCATTTCCACAGTTATCAGACAGATCAAGTACGTTGGCATGGACTGGGATGGAGAAGTTACTGCTAAGTACTTGCATCTAGGGTATTAACTTCAAATTCCCAACCTGGTTTAAAAAAGAAAGATGCTTAAAAGCTGAATCCTCCAGTATGATGTTTGGAATTCTTAGGACACTTCTAAGAGAACAGAAAACAACTAAGCAGATTTCAAGTTGCTTACATTTAGTTTAGATTGTTATATATATGCACTCATACGTAACTTGCTATTCCTAGCTATTGGGAAAAAAATCAATGTCCAAAAGTATGCATTTCTAATAGTAAAATAAACCTCTTAAGGTATTAAGGTAATGGACTGAATGATGATAGACTTCTAGTGCTGTGTTTTCTTTAAAACAGCCAGCAAGTGCCATTACACCAATGCTTACTTTCTCAAGAGAACTTCCAAAGTTGTACTTGGAGTATCTTGCACAGAAAGGGCAGTCATAAACAGAAGTTTAAGGGCTTATACTACCATGTTATCTTTGACAGAGGAGTGCTTCTGCTTAGGCAGAAACCGATGTTTCTCCTGTGACAAGGGAGGAATTAATTCAGCAATAAATTCTCCTTGCAGTCCAGAAGTCCATCAAAACTTCACAATTACAAAAAAAAACGTTATGGGAGAGTTCTCCTATCTTGCCTATTCAAGGTGTTTCTTCTGCAGTAGTCAGTGAGTGTTTAAACGAGTATGTAAAAAGCCATATCACTAAGATTACCAGGAGAACAGCCTTGTCAAATGAGAAGAAAATATGTTTGCTCCCTGCCCTCCCCCCCAGGACAATGATTACCTACAGGCAGTCAACACAGTCAACAGATATTTGGTAAATCAGTGGCCAAACAGTAACAGTGACTCAACTTTTCTGTTCAGCACTCGTAGGAGTGGTTTATTCGGTCCTATCAGGAGTGGCAATACTGGTGTTTTAGAGACCATACAGGGAATCCTAGGCTTTTCTGTGCAACCTTCCTTGTAATAAAAGCTTCCTTGGAAAAATCAAATCAAACAGAAAGAGATTGACACCTATCTTCATCTTGAGTATACTTGGCAGTACTGTTCTAAGTTAAGGTGGAACAGTAATGTTCTACAGTTAAGGTGGATGTAACATTCAAACTGCCTTTGTTTTTTCTCTTACATTGGTTATTTGACATTATTTATGCAGAGATACCAAGATCAGTAACACCATGAACTTAGGTATCTGGGTTCTCTGTAGTCAGTGGAAAAATACGTGACTCCTAACCGTAGAGTGGAAAGCTGCCCTAAGCAAATCAGTAGGGAACCCAGAGCACGAACGTAAGTTCCTGCCCACCTACGTTACATTTCTAGACTTGACGCGTCCATCCAGTCCGTCCTTCCCAGGCTTGAGGCAATCCACTTAAAAAAAATAAAAAATATTGGTAGTCTAAGGAATGCACATGCTAGCGAAGAGCTGACTCTCCAGCAGAAGGCAGCTACTAGAAATCTTGCATAGAAGCTTTATGTGTAAAAGCTCAGCAGTTCAGAAGAGGGGGCCCAGGCTTCAATTACCTTGACAGCCTCAGAGCAGTGAGATTCCACAATGGGCTGAAGATCATCTCACCAGGGAATTTCACAGTCATTCACTTCCATTTGCCTCAGCCTTTTTGTGGCTGTAATTCTACTGCAACCCACATCGATGCCACCCAGGCTCTGCCTCCTTTCTTGTACAAATAAGCTGTTCCAACATGCCAAGCTAGCTGAAGACTAGTCTAACAAAAAGAGGTAATAGGCTTTCTGTGTGTAACATTCTGAATCTGCTTGAAAAGGATATAAAGATTGAGAGCACCAGAGGTTTCGCTAGCACCTCACCTGTCTCTCTGCTTCCACTGCCATTACCTTGTCTTTCCTCCAGGACCTACCAGACCTCTCCATAAGACATTTTAGTTCCTAAAATTCCAGAAAACTACTCCGGCGACAAATAGAGGAACACTTTTTGGGGGCTGGGGGGTGGGTGAAGATTTTGTTGAGTTGAATAGGAAGGTGTGCTGGCAAAGGTAAATAAGAAAGGAATATTATGCTTCCAGGAGAGGGAAGGTGGACAGAAGAGAATAACAATGCAGATTTAGGTCTCTGCTTTCTGGTGGCACTAAGTCATCGCTTTAACCTAGATGCCCTCAGAAGAAGCCACTACCTCAGGAAAAAAAAAAGGGTTTAAAAACTTCACTTTGTTTAAGCAGAAAGCAACTTAAAATTCATAGTTAACTGAAAGCAGCCAAAGGAACAGGACGCTCGAAATAGCAGCCTTGGCCTTGGAACATTAGCTTCTTTCTTCCCTAAAGGGAGACAGGTTTTGGGCTGAGCTGGAGAAGACCATGGCTGGTAAGAAATGGAAAGATGACAGGTTTCATATAACACCTAAGTTGAGATTCCTCTGTGCTTCTGAAGTTCATCTGGATGTCTGGTCATGTTTTATTCAGATTTTCAGAACACTGCTCCCGGGCACTAATCTATCTCCCACTTTTGCTGCCCATGCTTGGATTTTAATACAGAAGTAGTCTTTATGTAACATTTCAGGGAAGGTTAAAAGCAACATGTCTGAACAAAACCTAAGAAAAGCCTATTGCTTACTTCACACTAGAGAGCAACAAAAGGCTGATGAGTTTAGGTAGGTACCCCAAAGACTTGGTTAGCAGTTGAACTATAAGTACCACAATCTCAACCTGACTTGTCAGGGAGCTGCACCTTTTCTTTCAGGAAGCGTGCCCTACTGTCTGGAACTTCCCTGGTTTATGGCTTTTGTCAATCTAATGACACTTTATAAATGTTTGCAGTCCTGACTGTCCTGGTTCCACCAGCTGGCTAGTCTGGCTTAGAGACATTCATATTTGTATTGGTAACAAAATGACAAACTCCTGCCAGGTAGCCCCGTTCTTACATGCTCCCCTGGAAACTGGAAGATGCTCACATGATTGAGTCCTCTCAGACCGGGGAGATGAGGATCCTGGACATAATTGCTACGTGTCTCTTTAGCCAATACATAGAAATCACCAGATGAGTTATTTTCTGTAAACATGATTACTGATGGTGTGCTTAGTGTTTCAAATTCAGTACCTTCAGGCATTATCAAATGAGGTTCATTATTTTAAGGACTTCTCCTACAGTCTTCTGCCATCATTTCTAGAGCTGTGAGTGCTGTTTAGTCTCTGCTTGGATGTGAATTTTTCCAGGCTTTTTGCATAAAGCTTCTAGGACAACTTACGGTTAAAATTCAAGTACCACAAATTAGACACTACTATGATTTTGTTGCAAATAAGCTTTCCAAATTGTATTCCTAAACTTGGGATGTAACTGGATGAACCTGGGAGACAAAAGTGAATTTTTTCATCTTTTCTTTTGAATCAGGTTCCCCAGAGGGGAGGTTCCAGCTCTACCAGCTTGTGACATGCTCTCTGTAAGTATGGGAACTTTGCCTTCTGCTGCCTCTGAAATATCTACAAGTGCAAGGAAGAGGGTGCTGCTTAAGCCACTGATGACAATGTAAACTTTTCACCACTAAATGTACTGTCTCTCATATGCAAGCCTCCTACATCCACATAAAAAAAAATCCAGTAGTTCTGTAGCAGTGAAATGGAGGATAAGCAAAGCTACTGCCTAATGCGATGCTGCAACAGGCAGTGGCCTACCATTCTACCTGGAAATGTTTCATCTAGGGCTTCTAGAGAATAATGTGACATGAAAATATTTAAAAAGCAAGGGAAGAAAAAAGAAAACCAACCATGCCCTGGGCTGCATCAAAACTAGTGTGGCCAGCAGGGCAAGGGAGGGGATTCTCCCCCTCTACTCCGCTCCTGTGAGACCCCACCTGGAGTACTGCGACAAGCTCAGGGGTCCACAGTACAGGAAAGACATGGAGCTGCTGGAGCAAGTCCAGAGGAGACCACAAAGTTGATCAGAGGGATGGAGCACCTCTGCTACAAGGACGGGCTGAGGGAGTTGGGCTTGTTCAGCCTGGAGAAGAGAAGGCTCCAGGGAGACCTAATTGCCACCTACCAATACCTAAAGGGGCCCTACAGGAAAGCTGGAGAGGGGCTGGTTAGAAGGACAGGGAGTGATAGGACAAGGGGGAATGGGTTTAAACTAAAAGAAGGACATGCAGATTAGATATTAAGAAGAAATTTTTTACTGTGAGGGTGCTGAGGCCCTGGCACAGGGTGCCCAGAGAAACTGTAGCTGCCCCGGATCCCTGGCAGTGTCCAAGGCCAGGTTGGATGGGGCTTTAAACAACCTGGCCTCGTGTAGGATGCCCCTGCCTATAGCAGGGGGTTGGAACTAGATGATCTTCGAGGTCCCTTCCAACCCAACCCGTTCTGTGATTCTATGATTCCAAAACCTATGACAGCAGGCATGCACTGAGATCCTCAGAACCACGCTGAAAAAGAGAAGGAAGTACTTTTTGAAGATGGAAAATGGTAATTAATTTCAATATTTTTCCTTTCTTACCCAATATGTACATAACAGCACTATTCAACTTTGATGTGCTATTTTCCCTTGATAATTAATTTCCTCAGTCAATCCATGCAGACTCACTGCCAGTCCCTATTCCACCCATCCCTTTCCTTGCTTCTATCAGCTTTTAACCCAATTCTTATCCTCATCTGATACTTGTTGCAGAAATCTTCTTGCTGTTTTCTCAAGCCATTTTTGCTGGTTCAGCAAATTGAATCAGCCCAGCACAATGTCAGACATACCCCACAAGGGCTGGGGTATGAGAGGGCTGACACAACAGTAAAGTGTAACTTCACCATGAAGTGGTTATGTGGATGAGGAAGGGGATACAGGGAAGAGGAACTGTCAGTCTCCAAGTTCTCCAGTTTTTCTTAAATACCCTACATAAATCAAAGCTGACAGTCCTACAAGACACCAACATGGAAAGGACTCTATGATGTAATATTTTTTGTTATGTGTAATTTGTAAATTCTCCTTCACAATGTCAAATAGAGAAGCTAGCTTAAAGTTAGAAGTACCATCTAAAAGTACCACACAACAGAAATTTTAGGTAGTGACACTTCAAAGATGCCTGGGGAAAGAAAAGACTTAAGTTCTTACCACACGTAACTTTCTACCACATGGAGAACATCAGGGACGTCTCAACAGAAAGAAACCCGCCTGGTTTTGATTGAAGAAGGACAAGCTGCCCTGAATGGCTACACTCAGAGGAGACACTGGCTGCCACCTTTAACAACAGGTGACAATATATTTACTGTATTTAATTCAAATAACCCTTTTGAACAAGCAGAAGCTAATTAGCTGTTTTACGAAGCTGGCTGAACTACTGAAGGAACAATTAAAAAGCACGTACTTTGTTTTTACTTCTAAAACTTTATTTCATTACTGAACCTCTTTTCCAATATCCTCTCTAACGCTATCATCGACGAGGCAAAATCTGACACATGCTAGACACTTGTTTGTTTTCCGCAACAAGGATTTTGTGGTTTATTAGTAACGTTCCAAGAGTTCCTATCAAAGTCTATGACCCACTGCATGGTGAATGTGTCAGTCCGTGCCTGAATAATGGATTTCTCAAACAAGCACTGAGGTTGCAAACAAGCTTCTCTTAGAAAAATGTTAGACCGACTTTGGCTAGAAGGAAGACACTAAGGAGAACAGTTCAGATGGTCAACTGAAGCTCCCAGAGAACATACTTTGTCAGCATGTAAGTATCCCAAAACCAACTTCAAACGCACATTTTGTACTCTTCTATATGGGGAAGCGGTAACTTGTCATTGGCCTCTCCTCTCACGTAATGAAGTCTGCTAGTTCGCAGCTGGGAAGATTTTAACTGCCTGAGTTGATGTGCTCTACACGACTTGTTGAAAGAAGCTTCATGCTTTGAACCAAGATGATTATGCTAAAGTAAAAAAAAAAAAAAAAAGCCAATAGGTTTTCTACCCAAATATTGGACGTGGGGTGGCAGNGGGCAACAAAACTGGTGAAGGGGCTGGAGCACAGGTCTTATGAGGAACGGCTGAAGGAACTGGGCTTGTTTAGTCTGGAGAAGAGGAGGCTCAGGGCAGACCTTATTGCCCTCTACAACTACCTGAAAGGAAGTTGTGGTGAGCTGTGGGTTGGCATCTTCTCACAGATAACTAGTGACAAGTCTAGGGGGAACGGCTGCAAGTTGTGCCAGGGGAGGTTCAGGTTGGAGATTAGGAGAAATTTCTTCTCTGAAAGGGTGGTCAGGCATTGGAACAGGTTGCCCAGGGAGGTGGGGGAGTCACCGTCCCTGGGGGTGTTTAAGGAAAGGTTGGATCTGGTACTGAAGGACATGGTTTAGTGGGTAATAGGTGGTAGGGGGATGGTTGGACTAGATGATCCCTGAGGTCTCTTCCAGCTTTAATGATTCTGTGATTCACTTTGAATAAAAGAGCTTCCAACACCAAAACATTTATAATAATGGTTAGAGAAAGACTTCTGGGGTTACTAAATTTCAGAAGAAATAGAAATGGCAAACTTTTTCTAGAAAATCTTCATCAATCACCCCCTAAAAAGCTCATCCCACTCTGTCAGGCACCATCCTCCTTCCAAAATTGTAAGGTAACACGTTTCACCAAATTCTAAACTTTACTGATCACTGATTACGTAAAATTCAATGATTATTCCATTTCTGTTCTCACAGATTGTTAAAGTAATATCAAAGCCATCACTTTTGGTACATATTCCCATCAATCTTTAGATTCAAGATTTAAAAAACCCAAACAACCAAAACTGAATTTGTTTTATGGCTGAATCCTCATGACAGGTCATTAGCAAACGATTCTCCTTAGGATATGCCATAGATGATTCTTCAAATCAGGAACATAATTCTTCCTGATTTGAAGAGCTGCATTATTGATGGGGTTTTCTGCAAGTTACCTACTACACAGCCTCTGTGTAAGTGTTGTCAAAGCATATAGTTCATATATCAAAGGATGCTAGGAAAGAACAAAAGTTTCTGCCCTCAGAGGGCAGGACACAATAGCATAAGGAGAAAATTGTTCCCTTCTTCACACAAAACCTCCAGAGCACCTGTTGCCATTAGTCCTAACAGCATTCAAATGCATTTTTGGAATTATTCCAACTATTTTATTAAAAGAAAACTGTAAAATTTGTTTTAAAAGTAATACTTTACAGAGATAATTACACATCATTTGGGGTAGATAAAAGAGGGATTTAATTTAAACTTGTCAAAAGAACAGTTCTCATTTAGAGGGGACAAAGGCCAACTGAAATTCATTTTACTTTATTTGTCATCCATCAAAGCGTTTTGATTTTTTCATAGTGGGTTTTCCAGAGTGTTGGTAATTCACTCCTCACTACTGAGTTTGCGGTGGTTGTTTTGTCTGGGGAGGGGGAGAATTTATTTGGGGCCAAGAATGGAACAAAACCATCTTGTGGTTTTAAATAACCTTCTCACAAATCTTGCTCTTAGCATATATATTGCACACACAAATTAAGATCTCACAATTGATTTCTATTATTCTAAATGGACAAGATTAGATGAAGTTTTGTTGGGGTCTGTCCCCTCACAGTATGTGCTGCAACCCAAAGTTAAACAAAATGTAATCAAACCGTAACATTTTTAAGAGCCATTTAAGACAAGCTTTTTGACAGGCTTTGTGTTAAATTTAATGAAATACAATTATCCCTAGGGATAACCAGCAAAACAGACCCTTACCAAAACTAAAGATCAGAGAACTAAAGTGAAAACATTTTAACCAGTGGTCTTCTCAACACTGCTTTTAAAGTAGCTTCATAAGTGATGAAAAATAGACAATTATAAAAAGTACAGTAATTCAAACAATTGTGTGCAATTTTAAGTTTTTGCAGATTTCACAGCCTAAATGTTTTTTCAACCCTGAAACATGGAAATATTTAAAGAAAACTATTCCATCATGTAATTGCTATGAGCTGAAGAGAACTATCTGTACCCTCTGCTGACAAACACTACCAGAATTTTCTAAAATTAACAGCTACTTACTGCAAAGTTTAATTTTGTCTCATATACTTAACACTGACTTAACAACAAAATTAAACCACTTCTCTGTTTATGTGGATCTTCCCCAAAATTCCTAGAAGGAAACAGTTTTTAACGTTAGAAGCCTTCATAAAATGATTGGTTATATTTAAAAATAGCTTTTAAAAACAGATGAAATTTCAACTTACACCTTGATATTGAGACGCAAGTATTCGAAATACAGCTGACAGAATAAAGATCACTACGATCATTTCGGCAGAATTTGAAGACTAGAGATTAGCATTATCTAGATGAGATAAGAACTCTGAACTAGAAAAAATAAGGTCATGCTATTACAGCTTCAGTTACAAAAAAGTCCAAATCACAAGGTTGTAAGTCACCAAAAGGAAGGAAGCCGGTGAAACAGAGTTAAAATCAGCTATGCGAGGTAGTAAATAAAGCTTGAGATAGAACCACTCACATAAGGAACATGTCCATAGTGGGATGCGAAGTATCACCAACAGAGTCCCCCAGGGGCCCACCCTGGGACCCATCCTGCCTCACACCTTGGTTGATGGCTGAAGGAGGTGGTGTAAGGCACCTCAGTGAGTCTACAGACAATGCTAGCGGTGGGGCACTCAATGGCAGGGATGTCACTCAGGAGGACTGAGCCAGACTAGAGGGGTGGGCCAACTGGAAATTCATGAAATTCAACAGGGACAAATGTACAGTCCTGCGCCTGTGGCCAGAGTATCCCTACGTATCAGCTCTGCTGAAAAGAACCTGGAGGTTTGATAGACAATACTTCTTTGAGCATAATGCTGATGATCCAAATGAATATACGCTCCTATGTTTTTAAAAAGTAATTTCAAATAGGAAACTACCACTTCTATGCAGACCCATTATTATGAAGTGACATGAAAAAAAACAGGTAGACTGCAAGATTACTTTAGCTACCAGCTGCACTGTACCTGCACCAAAGCTTTCAATACCCATCTAAAACAGAAACCTTAAAACATGAAGCAGGCTTTTTTCCTTCAAAGCACATATCTGTACTGCAGATCACAACAAGTCCACGGACTGTTCACTGGTCCTTAAGCTACATGTCACAGCCTGAGCATGTCCATTCCACATAGCGCTTGACCAGTGGACCTTCTCCTCATGGCTCCACGTGATGTTCTTCTGGCCCCAAAGCAGGTTATGGGTTGGTTTGTTGGCTATAACCCAGAGTAAATCATTATAATGTTTTCATAACATATTGATGGCATATACTGCATGCTCAGATACAAGATGAGGGCATGCTGAAGTGCTGAAGCCGCAGGAATTCTGGTAAAGTCTTGACCATGCTGCCTCCTGGTACTGGTCCCCTGCCTGCGCTATGCCTCAAACTGTGCTTGCATGTCATCTCACTAGACCCCAATTAGTTGCTAGTTGGCACAAGCTAAAACTAGTAATACTAGGACTGCACTAGTAGTTAAACAGTATTTGTGTTCACTCTGCAGACACCTTTCACTAATAAGTTTAGCAACAGTCAGAATAGACAAGTCACAGATCATCTCTAAAACATTCTTCAGGTCTACACTCAATCATATAAAAAAAATAATAAAAAAATGAAATCACTGAGTTGCCTTAGCCCTTTCCATTTTTTCCAGAATAAAACCTGTATGTCGATTTACCCTCATAAAAAGTTTATCATCTTTCAGAAAAATACAGAAACAATATCCCAAGTGTTTTTGAACACTTTCTCTCTTATCCATTTCTAAAAAGGATGGATGTACCATCCAACTTGGAAAGCTGATCTGCCCCAAGAAACCCTGCAACTTCAGTTTTAAAAACTAACTCTGGCAAAACGACAATACATTGTACATGTTCCAATTAGAAATGGAAGATGTAAAGAGTTAAAGCTACAGAAAAGCAACAAAATTCTGAGCAATATAGATTCTTATTCCCAGTTTTAAGAATAATTTTACAGACAATTTCAAAAACAAAACCTTTAAATGAAACTGGATGTGTTAAGTAACCTTTCAGGTATTCGCTTTAGACCGTGTCAGTGTTAAGAATTAAAATTAAGTCATTTGCCTTCATCCTTACAGATACAGTAGAATCTTCCCAGCCTCAGTTAGGTACCCAACAAAATTTACTAGAAAGCATTACCTACCATTTGTAAATGCAAAATACAATGCTTATTTTCTTAATTCTAGCTTAGCTAACAACTATCTCAAAGGTCAGAAAACAAAAGAATTCGAGAAATAGCCTTGTTTTTCATTTTAGACAAGATCTAGCATTTATAAAAAGTTGATTCTTCCTGAGCAGCCTGCCTTTCAGTCAGTTCAATTTACTAACTACACGCACTTTTTCCCTTATGTAATAGAAGAGTTATAAAAGAAAAAATGTATTTTGGCATTTCTTATGTGCCCACCACCGTTAAGAGCATATAGGGGTTTGGTTTTTTTAATTACATTCTGGCTTTGGCATTTTGAATTCAATTACCACCCAATTAGAACTTCATATAAATCCTTAAAAGTAGAAATTATACCTTAACAAAATAAGGAATCTCAAAAGGTGATATCTAGCCATTTAAATTACTTCAACATGTAGCCTTCTTGCCAACTAAAGATACTCAACGTCATATGAAGGCCAAGTCAATGTATTTTAATAGTTAGTAATAAGCCTTCTCAGTGAATAACTCAAGAGTAACACTGAAGTTAATTACGATCTCGGACTGACTCTGCATCCTGATCGACACAGATTATATTGCACCAATTTAACCAGAAATACCAGTAGAATACAGGAGTAACAGCACTTTTACAAGGAAAGATTTTAGAATTCAGCAATATTTAATTTACCCTCAAAAAAAAATAATCAGTGACAGTGAATTGGCACCACACACAAGCATTTCTGTTCTTCCACTGCTACATTGTAAAGTCACCAAGATTTTAGGTCACACAGTCGTCACTCGGACCTTTGCTGGCATCAATACAATTGTAAGTATGTCACTTGCTCATTTTCTCTGTAACGAGGTTTCTGCCTGAAAGCAATAGCAGCACAGTTCATTATGAAGACCATCACAAAGAAGGTTCTAACGACAGAGAGGTAGAGGCTACCATCCTGCTCATCCTTCTTGGACTGCAAGTCTGAAAATGGGATTAATTTGGGAGAACTGTAGAACAGAAGAAAAAATAAAAAGAGAAGGTACATTCTTCCACTGAACTATGTAAAGTAATACAGTGTTTTGCGACAGCACCTCACCAGAGATGGGTGCAAAGAAGTACTTCACACCTCCAACGCCCAGTCTCAGTGGATCCCATCCTGACAACAATACTAGCGCTACCTCCAGCTGCTGCTGGCTGCAGGAACAGGTAAGTCTTCCCACAAATGCTTCTCTCATGTCCAAGTGTTTTTCAAATACCTCTAACCACATAACCAAAGATTTATGCCTCCAGTTAGTAAGTGAATTGTCTAATTTTTTTCCTCACCAGACTACTTGCTTCCAGTTACAGTTTTAACTAAAAAATTCAGAAGAAACCCATGAATGTTGACCTTTCTCTTTAAGGGTTATGTGAAAGCATTAAGGAATGATGCCTTTGCAATAATTACTGCAGTGGATAAACCATACTCCACTCTCTTTCCACCAACAATTGAAGTATTTGATGTATCTAACATACGTTTGGGATTCTTAGCCACAAAGACATGCAACGTAAACAATATGGCAGTAAACATTCATCTTCTGTGGGATTAAGCCTAAATATGCTCTGCTGTTTGGCAGCGTAGTCACAAACTGTTTCTAAGAAAAACCCCCTCCACCACCACACAGACAGTGTAGGGGAGAGAAGATATGAGATGACACAAAGTCACTGGCATCCAATAACACTTCAATTTCCATATGGAAATAAAAGGAAATAAGATGTGCTGAATTTTAAGCACCAAGGCAACAAAAACACATTAAGATTTCATCACACAAGAACTTGGCTGTAAAATTCGTAATTTTCTTGATCTTTTTAAAGAGTTCTCATTTTCAGGAACATCAGATAGCTAACAGACCATGTATTCTACCAACCAGCTAAAGCAGACATTTGCATTAATATGCTTTCCGTTAATTAAGCAGTGGAAATGCATCTCCCCTTCACCAAGAAATCTCTTCCACAATCAGATTCCTTGTCATCCTCTATCATTTTACATATCATTTTATTCTCCAGATGATTTCCCAAGGATAAGTACCCAGGACTTGCTATATCTTAGCTACGGATCATACGGGTCTCCAAAAGACCACCACATCTGTCTGTGAATAAAGAAAATGTTACCACCATCTTTTAAGAGACACTATCCATACAAGCTTCATAAGGATGATTTGAAATAGAACTGTATTCCAATTTCAAAGAGAAATAAGCTATGGGAGTTGGAAGAGAAGGTAGAATCAGTAAGAATGAAAAGCACTGGAGTTAGTGTTATTTTTTCCCCCCTACCTAAAACTAATGATATGACAAAAATGGACCTCTGTAAACACAGGGAAAAAGTATTTGTCTGTCCTCACTTGCAAATCGTCTGAGTTCATCACTTAAGGACTTTTGCTCCCAAATTCCAGAAAAGTGGGGGGAAAAGAAAAAAAGAAATGGCATTCAAATACTCTCCATTAAAACCAGCTGAAAACTATTATTCACAATAACAGTGATTACCTTCTTGCACATCCATATAGCAGAAAACAGCTTTTCCCTCACACAGAACACACTCCCCCAACTTACATAGCATCCAGCATTTGAAGACACACTTATTTAAGCTTTTTCTATGAGAAAAGACTTGCCTCTGAAGGGTAGGCATGCAAATAAAACCATGACAGCAGCATCTCTCTGAAAATATTTGTCAAGCAGAGTTCTACTAGAACTACGCTTACACATTCTGATATTGCATTAGCACAAGTACAACTATTTTTCATAACCCAGAAGACTTGGGGTTTGTAACTGTTGTTAAGTATTAACAGATTACATAGAATTAGCAGCTGAATTTTGATCTGTAGTGGAAGTTATAACATCAACCTGGACCCAAAAACTTTGTAACCCATGTAACATTTACATCTATGTAAATGTATCTATGCTTTAAAAGTAGGTTCACAAGTCCTGCTCTCAACAGCAGCATCAGTGCTGGGGTACTGCCCAACGATAACACACCTAATACAGAAAAAGTGTACACTCTTACACAAAAGGAATCTCAAGCAGGATTTTAAGAGCAGTACTAAGTCTGAAGCGTTTTATTGCTCTGTCTGTGCAATAAAGCAATTAGAGTTCAACCACAATCATGGACAGCTTGCAGAGAGCATACCAGCAGAGACTATTTCACAAACAATAGTCCTAAGCCTTTGGCAGGTTTTTCAAATTAATATTGAAAGAACAGACAAAAAAAAAGTTACACCAGTAAAATCTAAGAAGAAAGCCTCATCTCCCACCCCTCAATTCCTTCAGAACACCTAACCATCCAGCTTCTGAAGTCACAGCAGTATCTTGGCCTGTACAGTTCTATCTAGATTTTTTTTTTTAGAAAAAAAAAATTAAAGGACCATTCCCCTTCATAATAACTAGTGCAAGACAAGAAAAGAATAAATTAAAAATCAAAGAATAAAGAGTTCCATGCAGTGAAAATGCTACTTCAACTACAAAGGTATATTTGACATGCTATTTCCTTTAGCAGAATTACTTAAGACCTTCTGAGTGGTTTGAGAATGATCTAGTACAAGTTTAAAAAAAAAAAGACATACTTTTCTGATGTGCTTCCTTTTGCTTAGGTGATTTTTAGCATGAATTGAGCTTAAGTGAGTTTTAACAAACATGAGCCTTGTCTCCTGCAAGAGGCTTACAGCCACACACTACTTTGACAACAGACCGCCCAGGCAGCAGAGACAGAGCAGGTAGCTCAGAAGAGAGGAAATGATGGTTTGGGAGACATGGAGTGTAAGCGTAAAAAAAGGAACCAGATGATGTTAAAAACTACAGCACCCACAGCAGAAGGTTTTGGTTAAAAACAATCAACTACTTCAACATCTCCCACATTTTCAGCTGCATAGCATATATATCCTGAAATATCACAGAAAGTTATAACAGTATACATTCTGTGTTCCTGAAATTTCATGAACTACAACTGAGCAATCACAAAAACTAAAGGACAGAAGCACACTTCCTTGGAGGAGGGGACAACATAGATAATTAAAGAGAAGTGCTCTTAGATGAACAAACTATTTTATTCACTATTTTTCTTTTTTAAGCTCACCTACAATCTTGCCTCACCTACAGGAGAGGCACAGGAAGCATATTCATTTGTTCGAAAGTATTTTATTACTACTTCAGGATCTTCTGTTCTTTATCAAAAATACACAGAGGTTTACATAAAAGAAGTATATTAGAGGGCACACGGAGAACCTTGACCCCGGCACTTTCTTTTCATGTTTAGTTGATATGCACTCCATCTCACTCTTTGGAATTAGTACAAAGGGGTGCAAACCTACACCCACTTTTATCCAAGCATCTACAAATATTTTAAAGCCTAATAACATAGCACAGATGCTCTTTTGCAAATATCTTAGTCAGAAAGGAGAAATATTTTTCACTCCCTTAGCAAAGATTATTAGATTGAATTCCCTGGAAATTCTTATCCATTTGAAGTACATTTACAGGATTTAAAATAGCAGTTTATAGATAATAAAATAAAATGCCTTAAACCTACCCACCACTTCCACACCCACCACCTAGAAAAAAAGTCCCATAACATTTTCACCTATTTAAAGAACACTAGTATTAATCGGCTATGTAAACAACTGCAGAAAATAGTTGCATATAAAAACAAATTAATAAATACAGCAAACCGACACCCCCACTTCTCGACACATGCACTCATAAGTAGCTGCAGACTGCACACCAGAGAGACAAGCCAGACATCTTTACACCTGGGGAGCCTTTTCTCAGACTAAAGACTGGAAAGAAAACAACTTCTGACCACACTGTCAGAATAAATTGATCATGTATTATTTGAAACCAAAACAAGTCACAGTGAAGAGAAGAAATACTACTTATCAGAACGCCTGCACTTTGTGCTAAAAGTTTATATAATCTTAGAGTTTTGATTGTAAAACCAAAAGCTTACTGTTGAATTTATTTATTTTTAGGCCTACACTGGGACCGTAGATACTCTAAAATTTTAAGTGAGCAGAAAATAGTTTAATAATTGTTAAATACCAGAACACTTAATGTGTAATACTGGAATAACCACCAAAACAATGTCATTAACATGAGAAGCAGTCCGAATTGCAGCCAGTTTCCTGCCCATTTAGCAAAGATTAATTCCATCTTCACAGGCAAGAGAACCATTCCTTTTGCCTTACCAAGAACAAGCTTAGCACGAAATGCTAAAGAAAAGACGGCTTTTTTTGTTTAACCATTCTTCTTAGTAAGTAGGATAGGCAATGTCAACAAGAGCGCTATCCTGTGCTCTAGGCAAAAAGATTTTAAGAGAAGGACATGGAAGGGAGAAACAGATGAAGAGCCGATGGCACCAAGTCTTTCAGAAACTGCCAGAGAGGGGGGGAGAGTTTCCCTACAGAAAATACTTTTGAATTAAGAGGAACGTTGTTCAAGTAACTTAAAAACAAGGTATTAGGAAGAGGAAAGACACATCATCTATTGCAAGAGAAAACTGTCAGAAGAAATCCGATTTTGTTCCAATAGAGGAATAAATTATATATCCTAATTAAAAAAAAATAAAACCAAACCCCCAAACCCCCGTCCTTCACCTGCTCTGTTATTTCTCTGGTTAAAACAGAAGGATTTTTTGGGTTTATTTCTGGCAGCGCTCGCCATTTCACAGCACATTTAGCACACACGGAATTGATCAATACCACTACAGACATAAGACTAGACTATCCATTTACTAACCACAAGAAAACGTCCTGTTCAGCAAAATCCGGTGCGTTATAACACTGGAATTTTAAAAGGCATTGCTATACGGATCTCATTACTCCCTTACACCGGGCAGGCTGAAAAGCTGAGCACCAGTCTGCTAGCTTTCAGACTGATAAACAAGTATAGCTTTGCATACACTGCAACAACGCGAAAGAGCGTAGCTAAACCTACACAGAGGAGTATATACACATTCAGAGCTAAGCAGAAAGTGCCAGGCTTGCCATGTAAACAAATATTAGATCCATTAGGCAGCTCATGATAGTTTTTTGGGGGGGAAAACTAACGGAGCTTCAAGCACAAGGCTGGTTTCCCCAACCACTGGTTGCTACCATAACCACCTTCCTCCTTAAGAAGCGTGGGGAAGTTCTCACACCCCACTGGCTTCTCAGGACTCAGAGCTGGCGTTTGAAAGCCAACTTCTGCTGATTTAAAAAGAAAAACAGGGGTTTTTGCACAAGGCAGTACTGGAGCAGCACAATACAAAGCGTTAAAAGTTATTTAGAAACTGAAAGTCTGCCTTTTCAGCCTAATTCTGTGCATACATCTATATATGCACACACACCCCTCGCTATCATTAAAGGACGAGCTAATGCTTTCAGAGCAGTACCCATTCCAAACTAATGAAGCATTAATGAAGGTTGCCATTCACCAGTGAATGGTCCGAAATTAAGAGATCTAATTGAAGTTCAGAGTATTTCAGTTGGGTTGTTCTTATTTAAAAAACATGAAACACTAATAATTGCAGTGCCAGATTACTGCATGTGACACTAGGTGGTTATGTCTCCACATTTGTTCCACACAACTGATCTGAAATCCAAGCGCTGCAGGCATTTGAAGTGCTCATGTTCTACATTTTTAATAATAACGATGGAAACAGCTCCTACCCCTAGTGCCATCCCCAAACATTTGTCATCTGAAAAAAAAAAGGAAGATTTCTCCTCATTCATACCAATCGACAAAGTTACCTCAAGCTTTTAAGTGCTGATCCCAAAACCTTAAAGTGACAAAACCAAGACCATTCACTTACCTGAAGAACAAGAGATAAGAAAAACAGCAAACGCCAACTTAGTAGCAGCTCCCATTTTCCAATGCTGTTAAAACATTTAAGTGACTAAGTATCCAGTTTCCTAGGTCCTGCAAGCTGGAAAATCTCCCTTCTTGCTGAACCGTTATAAAGCAATCTATAGCAACATTTCTGCAGCAGATAAATGTTCATAAAACGGTAAAATCAGGTTTCTTCAGACACCGATGATCTCCCTCCGGCTCTTTCTAGTGAGAATCCGGGTGGAGGGAGGGATATATTTGGAACTGTGTTTCAAAACACACGTGTCATTTGGCTTCTGTACAAACGGTGGCAAAATTTAATTCATAAAAGTATGCTACGAATCCACTTTAAAAAAAAAAGGAGAGTCAACAATTAAGCCACTGGACACGAGGAAGTCTCTGAGCACACTCCGACTCTGCTTTTCCACATCAAGCTCCGTGAAGCATCATCCCTCGTGGGTGCCGGGTGTCTGGGAGTCCTATCGCAATCAGTAAACACGACGTTTTTCGTCCTCGCTCCCCTTACACAACACGTAGTGTTTGGGAGAAAAGTAGCTCATCTCAGTTTCAAATCTCAAAAGGTGAAGGGAAGAAGTTTTGTCCGTTTCTCGATGAAAACTACCTTGAAAAAGAAAAGCCACCAGCTACGCGCGGGCAACACTTCGGTTTTCGTTAATAATGCTGAGGGATTTAGCATAACCCAGAAAGGAAAAGGGGAAAAAAAAACACAACCCAACCCAGCAGTTTGGTAACAAACCAACCTTGGGGCTTCGAAAAGTGGCAAATCTTTAGTCAGCAAGCGCCGCACATCTCCCCTTCTCCGCGGTCCTTCTCCCGGGCCGTGCAGCACCAGCACTCCCGAATCCCAGCAAGATTTCGAATTCCTCTAAGAGATTTCCATCCCCTCCTCCCCCCAAGAGGCTATATTTGGTATTTAAACACAGAAGAGTGACTGAAGAAAAAAAAAATAATTAAAAAAATGCAGTATCCAGCCGCTGGGGAGGAGGGTGATATATTCTTTGTGGCAAATCCTTCCTTCCTTGATTGCCGTGCTTCTAGGAGAATTCAGCTGCTTTGGAAGCGAGGCTGCGGGCACCGGGGAGGCTGCGGCGGCTGCCTGGGAGCCGGCCCGAAGGGCGGCAGGTCTCTTCCTCCGGCGGAGCGGGCGTGCGGCTCCTCCGCCCGCTGCACACTCGGCTCCTCACGGACACATC